>SJYC01118207.1:0-43508 GCA_006408675.1 Madoqua kirkii | reverse complement strand
TGCTTTTTTATAATTTAATCCACTTACAATTTATTATTGACAGATAAGAACTTACTAAGGTCATATATTAATTGTTTCTTGGCTGTTTTGTGGTTCCCTTGTTCCTTTTCTTCTCTCTTGCTCTCTCCCTTTGTGAACTGATAATTTTACATAGTGGTATGCTTTGATTCTCTTGATAGCTTCATCTTTAGTATATCCAATGTAGGTTTTGCTTTGTGGTTACCATGAGGGTTACATAAAATATCTTATAGATATAACAGTTTATTTTATGCTGATAACAACTTGGCATACAAAAACCTATTCTGTTACTCCTCCTCTCCTTTATGTTTTTGATGTCACAATTTACCTCTGAATGCTGAGCATTCATTAACAAATTATTACATTAATAGTTACTGTTATTTTTAATATTTGTATCCTTCAATATTTTTACTAGAGTTAAGTGGTTAACATACGACTATATTACAATATTAGAGAATCAATCCCTTCACATGCACGAGGAATTGGTTCCAGAACTCCCCCTACACATGCAACACTCAAATCCACAGATGCTCAAGTGCCTTATATAAGACAGCATAGTATTTGCATTGAACCTACACATGTCCTGTACATTTTAAATCATATCTGTGCTGGAGTGCTTAGTCGCTCAGTCATGTCTGACTCTTTGCGACCCCATGGACTGTAGCCCGCCAGGCTCCTCTGTCCATGGGAATTCTCCAGGCAAGAATACCGGAGTGGGTAGCCTTTCCTTCCTCCGGGGGATCTTCCCAACCCAGGTATCAAACCCAGGTCTCCTGCACTGCAGGTGGATTCTTTACCAGCTGAGTCATCATGGGCTTACCATGGGAAGTCCATAAATCATACCTGGATTACTTATAACACATAACACAATGTAAATGCCATGTTAATAGCTATAAATAAAATGTAAATGCTATATAAATAGTTGCTGGCTAGTGGCAAATTCAGGTTTGTGTTTTGAAATTTTCTGGAATTATTTTTCAAATGTGTGTGTTCTGTATTTGCTTGCATCCATGAATGTGGAGTCTATAGATACAAAGGGCTGACTGCACTCTGAATTTGAATATAGACTTACCTTTACCAGTGTGTTGCATCTTCATGTTTTCAGTGTTACCAGTTAGCATCCTTTTATTTCAACTTAAAGAACTCCTTTCAGTATTTCTTGCGCTATAGGTCTAGTAATGATGAATTCCTCAAATTTTGTCAAAAAAATAGTATTTTGCCTTCATTTCTGCAGGAACATGTTCCAAGACAAAATACTCTTTGTTGGCAATTTTGCTTCCTCTTAGCACTTTGAATATATAACCCTACTCTCTTCTGGCCTATAAGACTTTTGCTGAGAAATCCACTGATAGCTTTATTGGCATTCCCAGGTGAGTGACAAGCTTCTTTGCTCTTACTACTTTTTTGATTATCTCTTTGCCTTTGAATTTTGAAAATTTTATTATGGAGTGTCTTGGAGAAGATCCCTTTAACTTGAATTTACTTGGGGATTTTTACGTTTCATGAATTTGGATGTCCAAATTTATTCCAGATTTGGGGAGTTCTCAGTCATTAGTTTTTTTAATAGATTTTCTGTCCCTATCTCCTCTCTTCTCCTTCTGGGATTTCAGTAATTTTAGACGACTTATCTTGACTTGATCTGAAATTTACATGGGCTTTTTTCACTCTTTTTCATCCTTTTTTCTTTGTTTGCCTGTGACTCAGTAATTTCCAAAGTCCTGTCTTCCGTGCTGCAGATTCCTTCTTACGGTTGATCCATTCCATTATGGATGCTCTCCAGTACACCTTTCATCTCAGTGTTCTTCAGCTCCAGAAATTATATTCAGTTATCTCTTTATTACTTCTATCTCTTTGTTGGTCTTCTAATTTTGTTCATATGTTGTTATTCTAATTTTGTTTAATTGTCTTTTTGTGGTCTGTGTGTGTGTATTTCATTGAGCTTTCTTGAAGCAGTTATATTTATTTCCTTATCAGATGAATTGTAGATATTCCTATTTTTGTATTAAGTTGCTCAAAATTACTGTGATCCTTTTGTGGCAACGTATTTCCTGGGTTTCCATGCTTCTTGAAGCTCTGAATTGTCTGCACATTTGGAGCAGCAATCGCCTCTAGTCTTTCCTGGCTTTGGGAGAGAAATACTTTCTGTCCGCTCTGCTAGGGATTCTGAGGCTTTCACAGATCTTCCATGGACACAAATACCAGCACTGACTTAATTTTCTATTGTTATAATAAATTACCTGGAATGTAGTGGCTTAAAAACAACACAAATTTGTTACCTTCCAGCTCTGGGAGTCGGAAGTCTGACCTGGGTCTCGCTGGGCTGAAACCCGGGCGTTCGCAATGCTCTGTCCCGCTGGCGGCCTCCCAAACTCGCACGGTGAGACTCCGAGGCTGGTGTGATTCAGTCAGTAAGCGCAGCTTGGGGGATCTCCTTTGGTCGTGAGCTGAGGCACTCAAGAATGGGACCAGTGCGCTCATAAAGCAGACCTCAGAGAGCTCTCTGTAACCTCCCACCATGCGAGAACACCACAGGAAGTCTGTGACCTGGAACACGGCCCTCAGCCAACCAGCTAGCAACCTGATCCTGGATGCCCAGTCTCCAGAACTCCGAGAGATACGTTTCTGTCATTTATAAGCCCTGTGGTCTGTGGTTCTGTTACAGCAGCCTAAACGGACCAAGACACCTTCTGCAGCCTAAAGGGTTCGGCTTTTGGCATTCATAGACACCGAAAAACGAGGCAAGGGATCTGCCTCCCCGCACCTCCCAGTGTCTGCAGTACGCCTGCATTCCTCGGCTCGGGCGCCCTTCCTCCCTCCCAAGCCACGATTTTATGCCTCTGACCCTTCCTCAGCATCACAGCTGGATCTCGAACCCCTTTTAAAGATTTATGTGATGAGGATGGAGGCACCCAGATAAACCAAGATCTATCCCCCCTCCAGTCCCACAGTCCTTAACTTTAATCGCATCTGAAAAGTGTCCTTTTCCTAATATAACTCAGTTGCAGGTCCCAGGGATTAGGGCATGGACGTGTGCGGGGAAGCCATTCTTCCGCCTTCCCCATTTCTCTTTCCGAGTCTCAATTTCCTCACCTGTATAACAGGAGAGATAATGGTTCCTACTTTATAGGATAATAAGGATAAAATGTGATTATACACATGAAGCAGTTGGCCCAGCATCTGGCATATAATTGTGGCCTTAAAACTGTTAGCTACTCTCATAAATAATAACCTATACCTGCCCTGCCCACTCACTTTTAACAAAATCCAGTTTCCACCGCCAGAAAATAGTCAGGGTCACTAATTTTGAACCCTTCTTTATCACAGATTATTTCCTGTTTCTCAGAGAACAAATTTTTCTGTTTCCACTGGTTAATCTTTACATTTCAAAACATGTGTCTCCTTTTCAAATCAACAGGAGAGGCAGTACCAAGAGTTATACTTGTACCAGTGAAATTTTCAAACTGCCACTCACTAATGGGCCTTAGGCTCCTTACAGACTTCTCCTATGACTCCCCATAGATACTTTTCAACCTAAATAAACCCCACACTAAAATTCATCACAAAGATTCACATGTCCCTTTCCCCAAGGTCCAGAGCTGAGAGTGCTGAGGCAGCTAGCCAAGCACCGACTGTTTTCAGAGGGCCAGGCGCCACAGTGTAACCAGATTGTCAGGGTTCACCTAGAGGATTACCTGCTAAATCACAAGTTTAAAGAAAACAATTTGGAGTTACCCAAGAGGAAACAACACACTTACTTATCTCTAGACTCTTCACACAGACTGTATTAAATTTTCCATAACCAAATTTACTGCAGAACTGAGAACAAGCATGCAATATTTGTGCTGAAAGTTTTTGATATTTGAAACTGCCTTTTATAAAGAAGCTTAAAACGTGGTGCAATTCCACATCTCTTTGGCAAAACTCATTTTTTTCCATTTTGGAAAACTTGCTTGGCCATCTAAATACTCTGAATTTGAATATAGACTTACCTTTACCAGTGTGTTGCATCTTCATGTTTTCAGTGTTACCAGTTAGCATCCTTTTATTTCAACTTAAAGAACTCCTTTCAGTATTTCTTGCGCTATAGGTCTAGTAATGATGAATTCCTCAAATTTTGTCAAAAAAATACGTATTTTGCCTTCATTTCTGCAGGAACATGTTCCAAGACAAAATACTCTTTGTTGGCAATTTTGCTTCCTCTTAGCACTTTGAATATATAACCCTACTCTCTTCTGGCCTATAAGACTTTTGCTGAGAAATCCACTGATAGCTTTATTGGCATTCCCAGGTGAGTGACAAGCTTCTTTGCTCTTACTACTTTTTTGATTATCTCTTTGCCTTTGAATTTTGAAAATTTTATTATGGAGTGTCTTGGAGAAGATCCCTTTAACTTGAATTTACTTGGGGATTTTTACGTTTCATGAATTTGGATGTCCAAATTTATTCCAGATTTGGGGAGTTCTCAGTCATTAGTTTTTTTAATAGATTTTCTGTCCCTATCTCCTCTCTTCTCCTTCTGGGATTTCAGTAATTTTAGATGACTTATCTTGACTTGATCTGAAATTTACATGGGCTTTTTTCACTCTTTTTCATCCTTTTTTCTTTGTTTGCCTGTGACTCAGTAATTTCCAAAGTCCTGTCTTCCGTGCTGCAGATTCCTTCTTACGGTTGATCCATTCCATTATGGATGCTCTCCAGTACACCTTTCATCTCAGTGTTCTTCAGCTCCAGAAATTATATTCAGTTATCTCTTTATTACTTCTATCTCTTTGTTGGTCTTCTAATTTTGTTCATATGTTGTTATCCTAATTTTGTTTAATTGTCTTTTTGTGGTCTGTGTGTGTGTATTTCATTGAGCTTTCTTGAAGCAGTTATATTTATTTCCTTATCAGATGAATTGTAGATATTCCTATTTTTGTATTAAGTTGCTCAAAATTACTGTGATCCTTTTGTGGCAATGTATTTCCTGGGTTTCCATGCTTCTTGAAGCTCTGAATTGTCTGCACATTTGGAGCAGCAATCGCCTCTAGTCTTTCCTGGCTTTGGTAGAGAAATACTTTCTGTCCGCTCTGCTAGGGATTCTGAGGCTTTCACAGATCTTCCATGGACACAAATACCAGCACTGACTTAATTTTCTATTGTTATAATAAAGTACCTGGAATGTAGTGGCTTAAAAACAACACAAATTTGTTACCTTCCAGCTCTGGGAGTTGGGAGTCTGACCTGGGTCTCGCTGGGCTGAAACCCGGGTGTTCACAATGCTCTGTCCCGCTGGCGGCCTCCCCAAACTCGCACGGTGAGACTCCGAGGCTGGTGTGATTCAGTCAGTAAGCGCAGCTTGGGGGATCTCCTTTGGTCGTGAGCTGAGGCACTCAAGAATGGGACCAGTGCGCTCATAAAGCAGACCTCAGAGAGCTCTCTGTAACCTCCCACCATGCGAGAACACCACAGGAAGTCTGTGACCTGGAACACGGCCCTCAGCCAACCAGCTAGCAACCTGATCCTGGATGCCCAGTCTCCAGAACTCCGAGAGATACGTTTCTGTCATTTATAAGCCCTGTGGTCTGTGGTTCTGTTACAGCAGCCTAAACAGACCAAGACACCTTCTGCAGCCTAAAGGGTTCGGCTTTTGGCATTCACAGACACCGAAAAACGAGGCAAGGGATCTGCCTCCCCGCACCTCCCAGTGTCTGCAGTACGCCTGCATTCCTCGGCTCGGGGCGCCCTTCCTCCCTCCCAAGCCACGATTTTATGCCTCTGACCCTTCCTCAGCATCACAGCTGGATCTCGAACCCCTTTTAAAGATTTATGTGATGAGGATGGAGGCACCCAGATAAACCAAGATCTATCCCCCCTCCAGTCCCACAGTCCTTAACTTTAATCGCATCTGAAAAGTGTCCTTTTCCTAATATAACTCAGTTGCAGGTCCCAGGGACTAGGGCATGGACGTGTGCGGGGAAGCCATTCTTCCGCCTTCCCCATTTCTCTTTCCGAGTCTCAATTTCCTCACCTGTATAACAGGAGAGATAATGGTTCCTACTTTATAGGATAATAAGGATAAAATGTGATTATACACATGAAGCAGTTGGCCCAGCATCTGGCATATAATTGTGGCCTTAAAACTGTTAGCTCTCTCATAAATAATAACCTATACCTGCCCTGCCCACTCACTTTTAACAAAATCCAGTTTCCACCGCCAGAAAATAGTCAGGGTCACTAATTTTGAACCCTTCTTTATCACAGATTATTTCCTGTTTCTCAGAGAACAAATTTTTCTGTTTCCACTGGTTAATCTTTACATTTCAAAACATGTGTCTCCTTTTCAAATCAACAGGAGAGGCAGTACCAAGAGTTATACTTGTACCAGTGAAATTTTCAAACTGCCACTCACTAATGGGCCTTAGGCTCCTTACAGACTTCTCCTATGACTCCCCATGGATACTTTTCAACCTAAATAAACCCCACACTAATATTCATCACAAAGATTCACATGTCCCTTTCCCCAAGGTCCAGAGCTGAGAGTGCTGAGGCAGCTAGCCAAGCACCGACTGTTTTCAGAGGGCCAGGCGCCACAGTGTAACCAGATTGTCAGGGTTCACCTAGAGGATTACCTGCTAAATCACAAGTTTAAAGAAAACAATTTGGAGTTACCCAAGAGGAAACAACACACTTACTTATCTCTAGACTCTTCACACAGACTGTATTAAATTTTCCATAACCAAATTTACTGCAGAACTGAGAACAAGCATGCAATATTTGTGCTGAAAGTTTTTGATATTTGAAACTGCCTTTTATAAAGAAGCTTAAAAAGTGGTGCAATTCCACATCTCTTTGGCAAAACTCATTTTTTTCCATTTTGGAAAACTTGCTTGGCCATCTAAACCCTCCAGAAGACAACATAAAAATCAGTTCAAAACACAGGATATAAATTAAACTAGATAATGGTTTCCACTGTTAAGCTTTTTAAACACTGTATTTGATGTCACTGAACTATTCAAGAATTCTTTTAGCACCAATTTCTGTACATTTTTAAACCAATAAAATGCAAGTACTCAAAAAAATGAAGGGAAAAAGGAACAAAAGATGACATAAAAATACCCTTTTAATTATTACTAAATATATATTAAAATATAGCAATTGATGAGCCAAATGCTAATGAACTCTTAGAAAACTATTAAGCATTCTTCCAATACAAAGTAGTTATTGCATTAGGTGTACAACATAGGAATTTAGAAAACACGTAGAATTCAGCCAAATAGATTTGTTGTAGTCAACATTCACAGACGCTAAAAAAGAAAGCATGTTTTGTTTGAAAAGGGCACCTCAATTCCCATCCCTGCCATCAAGTGAAAGGGAAAATATATGAGGATATCAGCTGTGAAATGTCAGCATACTAAGTAGGGTATATAGCTTGTGTTTCTTGATGTGAAAGGGAAAGATCTCAGCGAATGCTATTTGAAAGTCCATCTGCCACAGAGCTAGACTGTACTTTCCATGTTCTATAAAGCCGCTCGGGGGGACGTGCAGAATGCAGAAGCACTATCTCCAAACATCGCCCCATCACCACCCACAGCTGTTCACGGGAGCGCCAGAGAGAATTCGGTGTGCTAAAGAAAATAAATCTAGAAATAAAAAGAGCTTCTGAATTTAAACAAGAAAACGCAAGACCTGGAGCAAATGATACGGTTACCTTATCCCGTGAGATACGCATGCATGAATGAATGAATATTATAAGATTTTTTACTAAGCCTGAACATAACCACAAACTGTAAAAAGAGTCTAGCTCTTTTGTCGTCACTATCAAGGGGGGGTGGGGGGGGGGATGAGCTAGTCCAGAGCAACGGTGCAAAAGGCAGATAATGAAAGCCCCAAACTGCAACAGTGATGAGCTCCGTGAGCAAACCCTGTAGATCAGACGAGTGTCCGTCACAGCTCTGTTTCAGGTTCCACTACGAGCACACACCGTCTTAAAGAGTAAGTTTAAAAGCCCTCGTGTTTTCATTTCAAAAGAAAAAGAAAAAAGACTGTAATCTACACGGACGCATCTGAATTCATGAATGGCAGTAAGTCACAGTATCCGGACATGTTTCTCAAGAACACTCTAATCACCTCCCAGATTTAACAAGACGGCATCAGAACTATAAACAGGGTCATTTCGCGCACAACGCTATCACAGACACCTCCGAGGGAGCGGGACACTGCACAGTGCACAGTGCACGCGGAGAGGGAAAGTGCCGCCAGGCCGCCAGGCTTATGAGTGAGCGCCGTAAGGTCAACCGCGCGCGGAGCTGGCCCGGGTCCTGCTGCCCAGGCCAGGCACTGCTGCTTTTCTTACAGCCGTAAGTTGGCTGGAAACTTTTAAAAGATACGTTGCTGTCATTTGAGATGGATTTTGCTTTGAAAATATCATTTGATAGATCATGCTACAAAACATAGCCTCATAGATCGCTCCAGAAGGAAATGGGCAGCCAAGTGGAACAAGGGCTCTCAGGAAAACATGTTTTCCACACCAACTTGGCCAAGAATAAGAATGTGGGAAATACATTGAGGTTTGATTCAATGGTTTTCTTAAGCAAAACAAAAATCCAAAAAAAAAAAAAGCCAAATCCTCTTTCCTATGAATGGCAAGATGGCGGCGTTTGTCTTTGTAAGACCAGGGCAGGGATGGCCTGCGCCATAGCGCGTGTCTGATTATCTGCCTGGCTGTTTAGTCGCTCAGTCATGCCCGACTCTGTGAGGCCCCGGGACGGCAGCCCATCAGGCTCCTCTGTGCGTGGGGCTTCCCAGCAAGAACACCTGCGTGGGCTGTCCTGTCCTTCTCTGGGGGATCGTCCCCGCCCAGGATCTGAACCGGCATCTCCCGCATTGGCAGGCGGGTCCTCACCACGGGGATGCCAGGGACGCTCAGTTAGGACACTGATAATCGGGACTCAGATTTACAGCCCACAGAGTGCGCTGGTCAGAGGCAGCTTAAGACGTACGTCTAGTTAATGAGATCCAAGCTTTCATTTGCTTTCCCTCCAGAATCTGGATAATTTCTCTAAAACATTGCTCTCTTCTACTGTGCCTTTTTAAATAATTCTGGCTGAATAAATTTTACTCATTTTTCAGTTGTACCTCCTCCCCTATTGCATATTAATCTGCCATCCTACTTTTCAGAACAGAAAAATCAGAAACACAGTCCATATTTTACTAACATAAAATGATGGCAGAAAAACATCAGAAGCCAAAATATTCTTAGTTGTTTTCCCTTTTTCTTCCCCTTAACCAGCTTAGAAAAGGAAACAACCAAAAAAACAAACAAACAAACAAACAAAAAAACCAGGAGCCTGTCTGGCTTGAGCTTTTGATCAGCTCATCTCCCAAAAGAGGTAAGGCAGTGCTGTTGAGCGCTGTTCTGGTTTCAAATAATTACCTGAAATGAGAGTCTGGGGCTGGAGTAGCGATTGCCTTATCAGCATTCATCACTATTTCTCTAGCATAAAGTGAAAGAAAAATAGTATTAAAAGAAAAAGAAAAGGTAAAATTACAAGTAGTGTACACAATTTAAAAAAAAATTCTTGGCACGGACCATCGTTTCCCCAGACTCTGACCGCACACAGTGTGCTGGTCACGTGAGAGCCGCATTCTTGAGACATACCAACAATCTGGAACAATTCTCGAATGTGCTTCTACTTTCCATGCAAAGACTCTTACACGTTAGTGGGCCCCAGAACCACCTGGGGAGCTTATTAAAAGTAAGATTCCCAGGACTCAAAAGATTCTGAAGCAGCATGTATGGCTGGGGCCCATGAAATCTGAACACCCCAGGTTGATTCTCATTCAGCACACGTATGATTCATACATGGAGAAATAGTTCCCTAGAGACCTGCACTGCATCTCCCATCTATCAGAAGAAAGAAGATTCCCTAATAAACCCTACACCCTAATAAGATGAAAATCCAGCCACAGTCCGGTCTCACTGCCCACTCATGAACAAAGCCAGTGCATCTACCCAAAGCTGAGCTTCTGGTGCCGGGGCCTTCGTACGCCCAGCAGGAATTCCTTTCATCTGAAGTAGGCTCCGTTCTAACCTTTGGAATCATATTTTATAACAAATGTTTTCCTCCGCTAAGCCCTCAATCTGACAATGCAGACAGTGTAGGCAGACCCACCTGGAGGACTGGCAGGGCTACAAACCCAGTGAAAATTCTCCTGGAGGCCACATGAGACGATTCTTTCCTACAGAGAGATGCCGAGCCCTAAGCTGTTTGAGATTTGGGTGGAGTGTTAGTCGCTCAGTCGTGTCCGACGCTCTGAGGCACCATGGACTGCAGCCCGCCAGGCCCCTCTGTCCGTGGGATTCTCCAGGCCAGAATACTGGACGGGTTGCCATTTCCTCTCCAGGGGACCTTCCCAACCCAGGGGGTTGAACCTGCGTCTCCTGCTTCGGCTACTAGCGGCTCCTGGGGGTAAAGCTACATGAGATATAAAACACAGACGAGGAGAACAGAAAATGGAATAGCAAAGGGGAATATCTTTTCTAAAGACAGAGGATACACACGAAAAAATAAATTCAAACGATATGGAATTTAAGAGTGAGAAGGCAAGAGCTCGTCCCTCAGATCTAATCTTCCAGCTCTGTTCTCCTAAAACAGATATTTCAACGTCTTCGTTTTCAGTTATTTTACCGGTCACCATCACCACAATACATCTCCATGTCTCTCTTTATTTATAAAGGCCAGGCAGCTTCCCATGTCTCCTCATCATGAGAAGTGGGATTTGGTACCTACCTAGCTCTCCTCCTCTCTATCCTCAGCCTATTATTTATTACCTATTTGAGATAGTCCCAGTGTTTGCCCCTATAATTTTAAATTATGGTATTAAATTGCTAGCTTTGAATTAATTATCTCAGGCAGTATCTAAAGATGCTTAGAAAGATGAGGGAGTTAGCCCATATCCTTTCTAAAGGTAAAATGTTCAAACCGTTCTCTTAATCACTAACTTACGTGTTAGGTGACTAACCCGAGGCGAATCTATTGAAATCACTCTCTCTTCTATTCCTAGGCAGCAGTATGTCAGACAGGTATACTGTGGAGAATTGTTACAGAGTTTCTAAAACCTTATAGTTGACATAAATATGAACTGATCTGACTGTTCTCATACATTATCATCCCAACAGACATCATATCTTCTTGTAGCTCTGATGTGATGCATGGTTCTGACTCACACTGCACGACTCGAGCGTGTGAACAGAAAGTCCACGCTCCATCCTAAGGCTTCCCAGGCAGCACGCTCTGTTTCAGCCTCACAGGAGCCCTTCTTATTTGACAGTGCCCTGGATTTCTAATCAAACTTCATCAGTATCATCCAAGAACAATAAAGCATGTATTGCAGAAAAAAAAAGAGTTACCAAATAACATGCTAAAACAAAGACAAGCTGTCCATTCTGAAAGAATGATTGCTTTCAAACAACCTCATTGGCTTCGTTTTGCTAGAGAATAAATAACAATATTGCTCAAAAGCTAACACATAATGAAACAAATGGCAGAGCCATAAGTGAGGACTTAGTGAGTCTCAACTATTAAAGACATGGCAAGTGGACCAAAAAATAATAATAAAGATATGGCATTGCTGGAACGTGCTTACTGAACCAAAACGGCAGGCTCACCTATCAATAACTGATTCCTATGCCCGACTGGAAGGTGACCTCTTTCATTGTTTCTTTGAGCAACAATATAGACATTGAATCAAAAGAAACAGAAATAAACACTACAATTACAAATCAAAGGACACCTTTTACAAGAATTCTATGTTATATGCAACTAGAGACACAATTGCTTTTTTTTCGTTTTAAGCACACTTGGACCACACAGAGCATTAACTTTCAGTATCATCATGAGGCTAACTTATGTTCTCAAGCTTGGATTTTCCTAGAATCATTTTTTAAATTTTCCCGGTAGGACGTTACTGTCTCTTGGAAAACACACAGCATTAACCAAGTGCACGGTGTCTTTTAAACATTTATCGCAAGGCTTTGTGGAAAAGTGTAAACCTTTATGCAAGTTTATAAGGTCATACACTATTCTGTGTCCATGTGTGCAAAGTCCCTTCTGTCCTATCCAACTGTTTTGTGACCCCATGGACGGTAGCTGGCCAGGCTCTTCTGTCCGTGGGATTCTCCAGGCAAGAATGCTGGAGCGGGTTGCCCTGCCCGCCTCCAGGGGATCTTCCTGACCCAGGGATCGAACAAGCCTCTCTTACATCTCTGGCATTGGCGGGTGGGTTCTTTACCACCAGAGCACCTGGGAAGCCCAGACGATGCGATAGTAGCTTCGTCTTGGGTTTGAGATTTTCCCAAGAGGAAGAAAAATAATGGTTAGCAAAATCCTGCTACGGTTGCTAAGTCACTGCAGTCGTGTCCAACTCTGTGCAACCCCACAGACAGCAGCCCACCAGGCTCCCACGTCCCCAGGATTCTCCAGGCAAGAACACTGGAGTGGGGTGCCGTTTCCTTCTCCAGTGCATGAAAGTGAAAAGTGAAAGTAAAGTCTCTCAGTCATATCCGACTCCTAGCGACCCCATGGACTGCAGCCCACCAGGCGCCTCCGTCATGGGATTTTCCAGGCAAGAGTACTGGAGTGGGGTGCCATTGCCTTCTCCGAGCAAAATCCTAATTCTAACTGAATCTTTCAACTTTCAATCATGAATCAGAATTCTACCCTTAAAATTTATTGCAGTAGAAAATATTTCCCTGCTCTAGAGACTATTTAATATAATGTTTTTTATTATTATTCATAGAATAAACTGGTACCAAATGGTAATTCCACAGTTGCATATGTAGCATCAGAAGCACCAAGAAATCACAGTTCATGAATACAAATGATTATGGTCGATTCAGTATTTCATAAGAACAATCATTACGTATGTGAGAGCGCAGTGGACCCTCTTTACCCCAGAATTTACACTAGCGCCTGGTGGACAACAATTTTTAGATATGAATGGTTTTGGTTTCAGCAATTTTCACTGCATTCTCTATATATTACAAATATGTGGTAACAGTAGCTACTATTTACTGTGCAACGTAACCCTAAATGTTAGGTCAGAGTTATAACTACAGTTCAGTTCAGTTGCTCAGTCGTGTCTGACTCTTTGCAACCCCATGAATCGCAGCACGCCAGGCCTCCCTGTCCATCACCATCTCCCAGAGTTCACTCAGACTCACGTCCATCGAGTCTGTGATGCCATCCAACCATCTCATCCTCAGTTGTCCCCTTCTCCTCCTGCCTCCAATCCCTCCCAGCATCACAGTCTTTTCCAATGAGTCAACCCTTCGCAGGAGGTGGCCAAAGGACTGGAGTTTCAGCTTTAGCATCATTCCTTCCAAAGAAATCCCAGGGCTGATCTCCTTCAGAATGGACTGGTTGGATCTCCTTGCAGTCCGAGGGACTCTCAAGAGTCTTTTCCAACAACACAGTTCAAAAGCATCAATTCTTCGGCGCTCAGCTTTCTTCACAGTCCAACTCTCACATCCATACATGATCACTGGAAAAACCATAGCCTTGACTAGACGGACCTGCTTTTGAATATGCTGTCTAGGTTGGTCATAACTTTTCTTCCAAGGAGTAAGCGTCTTTTAATTTCACGGCTGCAGTCACCATCTGCAGTGATTTTGGAGCCCCCAAAATAAAGTCTGACAGTGTTTCCACTGTTTCCCTATCTATTTCCCATGTTCAGTGAAAGTTGACTACAGGTTATTCATGATGGTTTCATGAGACTTCAAATTAAGCTCCCATAGCGGCAAATCTTCTAATTGCTAGTACAATTCAGATTCCATTTTTATTATTTCCATTATTTTGTTACAAAGATCAGGAAACCAAAGACAGACCACAGGACACAGGAGAAAAGCAGAATGACTCTCATGGTGAAGGTGCTGAACTGAATTCTCCCAGTTCGGCTCCGAACTTTCAACATGCACTTTCCAAAGCCACTTGAAGGAAACCCAGGATTAGGTTAGTGTTGCCGTTTGACATAATGATGTTCTTGGCGCCTCGGAGGCTGCTCTTCCTTTGTGAATGCTGTTCCCCCTTTGAGTCACAGCCAAAGCGCCTCCAGTCTTTCATGGATCAAATGTCCAACTTCTTCCATTAATCCCTTTTTGATTATTTGAACCAATATGAGTGCATTTCAACTTTTAGTGTTTAGAGTTTAAATAAACCAGTTTAGCAAAGAATTAGGTAGAGAGTAATGGAGCAGAAGGTACAAAGGTTTCCCACGTATACCTGCTCTTAAACACATACAGCCTCCCTCTTTATCAACAGCCCCCATCAGAGCGGTACATTCGTTACAACCGATGAAACTGAACCAGCACAGCATTACCCACTGTCTGTCATCTGTATTAGGGTTCCCTCTTGGTGGTGTTCATTCTGTGAGTTGGGAAACATTTATAATGACATGTATCCACTATGAGAGTATCACATTTGGCAATTTCACCACCAATTTATCCTTCCCTTCTTTCTAACCCCAACAACCACTGATATTCTTTTTTATTGTCTCTATAGTTCTGCCTTCTCCCAAACGTCATACAGTCAAACAGTATGCAGCCATTTTATATTCGTTTTTCTTGCTTAGTAATATGTATTTAAGATTCCTCGTGTCTTTTCCTGGCTTGATGGCTCACTTCTTCTTTGCATCGAGTAATAATCCGGTGTCTACACGTACCCTGGTCTATCCATTCACCTATTGAAAGGCCTCTTGGTTGTTTCCAAGTTTAGGCAATTATGGATAAAGCTTCTGTAAACGCAGGTGTGCAGGTTTTTGTGTAGATATAAGTCTTCAGCTCCTTTGGGTAAATACCCAAGAATGTGACTACTGGGTCACATGGTAAGAGTAGGCATAGTTTTAGAAACCACCAAACTATGTTCCAAAAGGACTATACCATTTTGTATTCCTAAATATAAAACAGTACAAATTGCTGCTGTTTATTTAGTAGCAATAAATGAGTTTCTATTGCCCCATATACTTACCAGCACTTGGTGTTGTCAGTATCTGGATTTTTAGCTACTCTATTAGAAACCACCAAACTATGTTCCAAAAGGACTATACCATTTTGTATTCCTAAATATAAAACAGTACAAATTGCTGCTGTTTATTTAGTAGCAATAAATGAGTTTCTATTGCCCCATATACTTACCAGCATTTGGTGTTGTCAGTATTCTGGATTTTTAGCTACTCTAACAGATGTGACTGCAGCCATGAAATTAAAAGACGCTTACTCCTTGGAAGAAAAGTTATGACCAACCTAGACAGTATATTCAAAAGCAGAGACATTACTTTGCTGACTAAGGTCCATCTAGTCAAGGCTATGGTTTTTCCAGTGGTCATGTATGGATGTGAGAGTTGAACTGTGAAGAAGGCTGAGCACCGAAGAATTGATGCTTTTGAACTGTGGTGTTGGAGAAGACTCTTGAGAGTCCTTTGGACTGCAAGGAGATCCAACCAGTCCATTCTGAAGGAGATCAGCCCTGGGATTTCTTTGGAAGGAATGATGCTAAAGCTGAAACTCCAGTACTTTGGCCATCTCATGCAAAGAGTTGACTCATTGGAAAAGACTGTGATGCTAGGAGGGATTGGAGGCAGGAGGAGAAGGGGACGACCGAGGATGAGATGGTTAGATGGCATCATGGACTCGATGGACATGAGTCTGAGTGAACTCTGGGAGATGGTGATGGACAGGGAGGCCTGGCGTGCTGCAATTCATGGGGTTGCAAAGAGTTGGACACGACTGAGCGACTGAACTGAACTGAACTGAATAGGTGTGAAGTGAGCAGTATCTCTTTGCTCTAATCTACAGTTCCCTGATAACACTTGATGTGAAGCATCTCTTCATATGTTTACTTGCCATCTGTATATTTTCTTTCGTGACGGATCTGTTAAGACCTTTGACCCATGTTTTTTAAATTGTTTATTTTCTTGTTGTTGAGTTTTAAGAGTTCTTTCTATATTGGGGTCAGAGTTCTTTATCAGCTTTATCAGGCTTTTAAAAATGTTCTCTATGACTTGCCTTTTCATTCTCTTGATGTTGTTTTTCACACAGAAATTTTTTAAATTAATGAAGTCCAACTTACCAATTCTTTCTTTTTGAATCACATCCTTTGTGTTGTATCTGAAAAGTCACTGACAAATCCAAGGTCATCTAGGTTTTCTCCTATTTTATCTTTTAGGAGTTTTATAGTTTTGCATTTTACATTTAGGTCTATGATCTACTTTGAATTAATTTTTGGTAAGGGTACAAGGTCTGTATCTAGATTCAGATTCTATTTGCAAGTGGACGTCCAGGTGTCCCAGGAGTCACTGTTGAAGACCATCTTTCACCACTGTGTCACCTTCGCTCTGTCACACATGGGTTGACTGTATTTAGGTCCGTCTCTGAGCGTTCCACTCTGCTCCACTGACCCACTTGTTTATGCTTTTCTACTGTTGTTTCATCACGTGTCTTGAAGTGGGGTAGCATCAATCTCCCCTCATGCTGTTTTCTTAGATTTTTTTTCTTTTTTACATAATCGTAATTAATAATAATATTTCCAGTGCTGATTCATGCCATATGCCAAAGGAAATGCTTGGCTAATGTAAATCTAGTGGGTTCACCTAGAATCTAGAGAAAAGTCAAGTTTCCTGGTTAAATGGGACAAGAGGACAAAATATAAGCCAAGAGGTATTGTGTAACCCTGCTGATGGGAAATACTTGAAGGTCCATATTGAATGTCCTTGCAGTTAAGGCAAACTAATTTGTATAATGCACATTTTCTTGGCCCTGTGAGTTAGTTGGTAAATGTGAATACAATAGCTGATACCTCCGCTTGCTCCCCTCACTTCCTCTTGAGATGGATTGTTCTGCAGAGGACACAGACTTGCCTCTCCTCCAGGCTGTAAGCTTTGCCTGGGCAGGGCTCCTGCATGGGCCACAACCCAGAGCAGAATCAGACATCGGAACAAGGAGTCTGCATGATCTCAGAATTTCTGGATGCAAGTCTGTTTGGGTAGCAGGCATCAATCTACTTGCTCTGCCTACCCTCTGTCAGTAATAGACATTATTCTTGCCTCTATAGTTCTTTTGGATTTTTCTCTCAACATCTTTTCAGATGTTGAGAAAGGATGCTTTTTGTTGGAGCTCTCTTGAGAGACCCACAAACCCATTTTTGTAAAATTCTGAATGTGTGTTTACTTAAAAGTCTAAAAAACAATCATATCAAAGTGAGAGAATTACAGACAATTCAGTCTTGCATCTTTGCATATTCTAAACTTCTATGAATGTATATTCATAATTAGAAAAAAGGTTAAACATATATATTTTTCAATAAAATGTTTATCTTCTTTTTGGGAAAAAAAATAATTGATCATACATAGTCCTTACATAAGGTGTTGTCTGAAAATGCTCACTATTCTTATTTTAGGCATTAAACGGTATTTCAGTAATGAGTTCCCAAATGGATTGCACAGTCAGGAGAAGCTTGCAATTCTCCTGCCTCCTATATTATTAAGAACCTTCTCTAATCAGCTAACAGACTCTTGCAGTAATCAAAGAACACTGCCTCCCTTTAGCAGTTAGAGATCTACATGACTTTTCAAAACCACATCAGCACGTTGCCTTCCCCTGGGAGACACAGCATCCCTTTGGTCCAGCGGAGCCATGGTGGCTCTAACGGTGGCGTTCTCCTCCAAATCTCACTAACTTCATGGAAGCCAGCACCTGCACAGTGCGGGAGGCAGCAGGCTTGGAGTCAGGAGACACTTACTCCCTTCTCTGTTTCTGCTCACTTAGCCTGGCTTCATTTTGACCACCCAAAAAATGAGAAAAATAACACTTGTCTGTTTCTTAACAGTAATACCAGGAAAAGAAATGAGAGTCTATAGAGAAAGGCCACAATCTGAGAGTTTTACAAATAAAGAAAACTACACACACATGGACGTTCAGAATCGTTATTACGTACTTAAGTTCAGCAGTTCATCCATTTAGGTTATGTAGGAATTTTTTAACTCAAGATGAACTTAAATATGAGACATTTTCTCCGAAGATCACTAACTTTCACAAAAGCCAGGAGCTTCACGGTGCTAGAGGCTGGCTGGGTACCAAAATGGCAGAGAAGCAAGCCCTTTGTCTCTGGGAGGAAAGCTGGTGTTCTCCAGCTCGACATCACCCTTGAGAGCTTCCTTCCCCAATCAAGAAATGAAAAATCACTTGTATGTAGCAAGTTAACCAAATAATAGTGGAAGAACGCCAGTTCTAGGAAAAGACGTTTTGATGGATGTGAAAGGAATGAAATCAGATTCCTGCTTTTAATAAAAGACAACAATAATAAAACAACAACGGATCGGTGCTCTACCCACAAGAGGAAGCTTACAGAGGAACAGAACAGTTGAGCCAGGGAGCTGGAACCCACAGACATCTACAGCAGATTGAAAACGACAAAAGCGTAAAGTGCGTAAAGCATAGACAGCACAAAAACAAGTGACACCTAAAAACAAAACAAGAGACTCCATAGAAAGGCATTACAGCTTGAAGACAGAAGGAGCAAATCAGACTCGAGGACAAAGCTTGTTTTTAGGAATCTGAGCACACTGGCAAGACCAGGGAGACAGAAAATGACCTTTGCAACTTATCAGGGCTATAGACCTCAGATAACTGGGAAAGGCCAAGTTAAATAGCTTTTTTTTTTTGCAAGAGTTTTGCTTTTTTTTAATAATTGAATTAACGAGCTTGATTTCAGTGTCTTAAAAAAAAAAAAAACAAGTAGGCAAAAGAAATAAGCCAGGGTTGACAAACACAGCGTTAGAAGATGCTTAAATGTTGTGCAATATTTAAGACTGCAGCTTAGAACTGAGCCCAGCTGTAATCTTAGGGTAACAGCTGCAACACACATAGAGGGTTAAAAGCATCGTGAGAAATCAGGGAGATCGGTTTTGACGGTTTGCGCTCCCTTTTTGAAGTGATCATTTTGCCTGATTACCTCAGAGGCTTAAAGGAGATCAAAAGCTCCAGATGCTGTAATCTACTCTGCTGAATGAGACGTGGATAGAATACAGTTACGTAGGAAGTAACGGAGTCTCCGATCAAGACTGGCGGCAGCAGGGTTTGGACTGCTCTAGTTTCTTTACTTTTACCAAAGACACTGGTCGTTAAAACACACAGTGTTTCCAAAGCGCCAGCAACTAACTCCTGTGTAGGACAGGAGAAAAGACCCTCAGGGAAAAAACTCCTGGGGACTCTTTCTACATTTATGCTTTTGCTATGAAAATTATAGTCACATAAGAGAGTGGGGATGGCATGGACATACAGTCATAATGAAAAGGGATAAACATGGCTTCCTATTTGAATTTATGACAAAGCATTTGGACAGATCTGGCAAAGCCCAACTCCCAGCAAAACCAGATGGAGCCACATGTCACAGGAGAAGCTCTCGGGAGCTTTCGTCTAGAATGCAGAAACGAATCCCCGCTTCTGAACAGTTTTTAGACGGTGTGTCTATGTATTTGTTCTTCATATCTTGGCCTGTCCTCTCCAGATAACTTCTGTACTCAAATTTTGAGAAACAGAAAATGACAAAGCAGTTGAGCTGTTTACTTTCAACTCAGTATTGACAGTCAGGCAGCCAAAAAAATATTTTCTTAACAAGCACAAGCTCATGACACTACTGTGGGCACTTGGAGGTACGTGTTAAAGAAAAAGCATTGTTTTTGAACCAAAGAAAATGAATGGCGATCCTATCGATGATATGGGACACATATGTTCAGAAATTCATTAGAGGAAGAAGCCAAATGCAAGAGAGGCAAGCAGGCATTTCTGACAAGAAACTGATCGTTTTTCTTTCCACTTTTGCTGGAAAAGAGCTCCCGCTGGGCGGATCAGGCAGCCTCTCCTTGCTACACACCGCCACCTACAGGCCGTCCCGCGACCGCGGGAGAGGAGCCTGCTTTCTTTCTCAGGACTGAAAGTGAACGTCCTGATGAATCTCCTGACGCCCCTATTTCCCACGCAGCATTAAAGTCAACTGTGCAGACGCACCCTGATTAATTTCCTGATGCCCCTGATTAATTTCCTGATGCCCCTATTTCCCACGCAGCATTAAAGTTACCTGTGCAGACGCACCCTGGGTCTCATGTCTATGATCATAAAATGAAAGCGCTGCCTAGGGCTTGAGCCTGGTTTAGAGAAACTGAGAAAGCCGCTTCCCGCACGTAAGGCGCCGTAGCGCGGCGTGTCTTCATTCCTGTCCCATTTCCTTTCGGAAGAGCATTATCAGGACCAGGTGGTCAAAAAATTCTGAGTAAGGGTCCCAGTTCTGCCAACTGAGATAAATCTAATATGCAAATACAGCATTTAATGAAGGCTTCTGATGACAGTGCCGGCCGGCGGGAGGAGTATTTTTACCTAAATGTTTGACTATCGGTGATGCAAGTAGCCGCTGCTTCTCAAGGAAAACGTCACCACTGTTTACACTTAACAGATCTGGATGTTTTAGGTCATCTTTTTATAAACGTAGAAAAAGGAAGGTAAAAGCAGAAAGACTTTAAGTGACACACTCTTAAAAATACTCAAACTCAAGTATTAGTGTCTGCTGAGTTTTTATAAGTAAGATGACCAAAATATCATGGTTCTTAGGAGGAGGCCACTATGGATTTAAAGACACAATTTGGTTCTTTCAGTTAGGAGCAAGAACATTATGACATTTTCCCTTTGGAAAGAATTATCAAATTACTTGCTTGAAAGAAAACTTGATCAAATCAGGCCAGAAAAGCAGCTTCCATGCAACCGATGCATTGGAAGATCATAGACGTTCTATATCCTCATTGAGCATCTTGACTGATATCAATTCAGAGAGACTTAGTGAGCCCCAGATGAGCTGAAAGCTAAATTTGCTCACACTGATTGGTGAGAGCTACAAGAAAATTAGTGGCGAAAAAAATCAACAGCTTCCCAAAGATGGACTGTGAGTTTTGTTCAATGCTTGAAACTCTCCCTTAACATGAATTAATCAGAAACAGCCTTACACTTTATTTTATTTTTTTTTTTAGCCTTACACTTTAAACATCTTTCTTTTTGTTCCACTGCAAATGTTTGGCTGGAAATTCCTATGTACATCACATTTCTGTTATTCAATTCACATCTTAAGTGCACTGGAGAAGCTCCCTGTTTATAGGAATCACGCAGTGGCATCATTTTGTAAAACAAAATCTTTATGTGGTACAAATAGTAACAATTTTCTCTCCTCCATGTATTCGTTACATAATGATCTCCAGATATTGAATTTTCTTAAGGTAATACAGCCATAATTTGCAGATAACAAAATACCAGGAGACACTTTCAGAAATTACTCCTTGAGAGTTCAAAATTCAAAGATATCACACTGCAAAAAAGAATTTGTACAAGCTGATTATCTCATATTTTCCTGTATTGTAAATAATAAGCATTTGTGTATTAATCCACTCTACTGACAGATAACCAGGGAGTGGATAAAGAATCCTTCTGCCAATGCAGGAGACCCAGAAGACGCGGGTTCCATCCCTGGATCGGGAAGATCCCCTGGAGGAGGAGAATGGCAGCCCACTCCAGTATTCTTGCCTGAAAACCCCATGGGCAGTAAGGTCACAAGAGTCAGACACAGCTGAGCGACTCACATACACACACACACACACACACACACACACACACACACACACACACACTGACAGGCAATAAGGATCCTGCCATTCAGGTTCTCAGGTTGAGTTTGCATGCTAAGTTGCTTCAGTCGTGTCCAACTCTTTGCGACCCCACAGAGACCACCAGGCTCCTCTGTCCTTGGAATTCTCCAGGCCAGAAGTGGGCTGCCATGGAGTGGAGTGGTTTGCCATTTTCTTCTCCACAGGATGAGTTTAGCACAGCAAAAACTAGATGGCCTGGTTATACTATGCACTGCAACGCCAGAGGGAGGAAAATAATAAATCAATTCTTTCGTAGTTAATAAGCTTTATTGCAGCTACATTTAGTTTCCTCTTAACGCTAATTGAAACCTGCAATGTGCTGCATCATTCTGGATTGGGGTGTGTGTATACACAGTGCGACTGGCCTGTTACACGACCGACCACGTGAAAGACACGCCCCCTCAAAGGAGAAAAAGACCTCATTTACAACTTTTAGATGAGAGTCTATTTTGGGGGAGAATTTCTCTCCATATAATTTCAAGATTTGAGTTGAAATTCAGCATTTTAGCAGTGATACAACATAGAACAAAAATGTTAATCTTGATTCTTTATTCTTATACAGTGTTTTTGTCTGAACTAGATGGTGACTGCAGCCATGAAATTAGAAGACGCTTACTCCTTGGAAGAAAAGTTATGACCAACCTAGATAGCATATTCAAAAGCAGAGACATCACTTCGTCGACTAAGGTCTGTCTAGTCAAGGCTATGGTTTTTCCAGTGGTCATGTATGGATGTGAGAGTTGGACTGTGAAGAAGGCTGAGCGCTGAAGAATTGATGCCTTTGAACTGTGGTGTTGGAAAAGACTCTTGAGAGTCCCTTGGACTGCAAGGAGATCCAACTAGTCCATTCTGAAGGAGATCAGCCCTGGGATTTCTTTGGAAGGAATGATGCTAAAGCTGAAACTCCAGTACTTTGGCCACCTCATGAGAAGAATTGACTCATTGGAAAAGACTCTGATGCTGGGAGGGATTGGGGGCAGGAGGAGAAGGGGACAACAGAGGATGAGATGGCTGGATGGCATCACTGACCTGATGGACATGAGTCTGAGTGAACTCTGGGAGTTGGTGATGGACAGGGAGGCCAGGCGTGCTGCGATTCATGGGGTCACAAAAAGTCAGACATGACTGAGTGACTGAACTGAACTGACTGAAAGGCTTTTAAGTTCACTGTCTTATTTCTCAAAATGAGGATGGTATTTTATTCCAAATTATTTTAAATATTTGAAAATTATTTAAGACTCTGCAAACCAACGATCACTTTTGCCTAAAATACTTATTTCCCCAGAAGAAACATACTATGATTCTATTTGCCAAATAATTAGGGGAAAGGGTTTGGTTATATTTTGAATTAATTAGAGAATTACTTCCATTTTGCCATCTGTTTATAAGAAAAGAGTGATCACAGGTGTGACTGTATTAGAAGTTTTAATACTTATGTTGCAGGAGGGGAAAATGCATATTTTATACAGAAACATTTGATAATGGCTGTGCCTGTGACAGGCCCTTTGAAATTCAATACGGCATTTATATAACACATCGGTTTTGACTAGATCACAACACTGTACAGATCATCTCACCGATTTTCACAGTATTGTTGACAGACAGGATATCCACCCTGAAGCTAGTGGGCTGGGGACATGAATGATGACCCAGGTTTAAGTTTGCTCTGAAGCTTGTAACTACTCTGAGGTCCTTGAGGGTGAGCAGAATGTCTTATGACTGCATCTCCCCTGCTGAAGACACTGCTTTGCACAAGTTGAAAACTAAACTGAATTCATGCCTCTGTGCCTCCACACGCCCTTTACCTTCACAGATCACTACCTAAGTCCACCGACCCATCACCATCATGACGTAGTTCCATGTTTAGCTGAGTTAAGCACAGTAAAGAATCTGCCTGCGCTGCATCAGACCCCAGTTCAATTCCTGGGTCAGGAAGTTCCCCTGCAGAAGGAACAGGCTACCCACTCCAGGATTCTTGGGCTTCCCAGGTAGCTCAGATGGTAAAGAATCTGCCTGCCATTCGGGAGACCTGGGCTCAATTTCTGAACTGGAGGAGGCCCTGGGGGACAGCATGGCAACCAGCTCCAGTATTTCTGCCTAGAGCATCCCACGGAAAGAGGAGCCTGGTGGGCTACAGTCATGGGGCTGCAGAGCTGGACGTGACTGAGCGGCTGACACAGCCCTGAGGCCACATGTAGAAGACGAATCTTCCGTGCGGCTGTCCTCTAGATGAAGCAAGAGCAATCCTTCTCCTTTTTCTTTGAAAACTGGAAAATAAAGTAACTTGGAAACTACGGTGCATATTAGACCATCATCTAAAAGACAGAATCCAGCAAACTGGAGGCTGCTGACAGAGTAATGATTTATCCAAGGCTAAGCATAGGTCTTAGCGCACCGGTGAAGGAAGGTGAAGTCGCTCGGTCGTGTCCGACTCTTTGCGACCCCGTGGACTGTAACCTACCAGGCTTCTCTGTCCATGGGATTCTCCAAGCAAGAATACTGGACTGGATTGCCATTTCCTTCTCCAAGGGATCTTCCCGACCCAGGGATCGAACCCGGGTCTCCCGCACTGGGGGCAGGTGCTTTAACCTTTGAGCCACCAGGGAAGCCCTCCCATGACTTAATTAACGTCCACGGGGATTGCTGATTTCTTCAGAAGAAGCCTAGAACGCTTCCCTCTGAAGGCCTGGATGGCACACTGAAGGACCTGGTAGCAGCAGCCCTTCACAACGGCCCTGGGGGCTGCACCCCGCCTCCCACTCTGCTCTGCTCTTCGCTGTCGTCCTGCATCTCAGGCCCTGGTCCTGCAAGGATGCTCTGGAGACCAACAGGACATGGCGCAAATGATGACACCTTCTTCCGAGATGACATTATAGATAACTTCCATCTTCTGCTCTCCTTCCCTCTGCGCGTGTGTCTTTTTAGTTAAAGTCTCCAACTAAAAGCCTGCAAGGAAGCAAGGCTTCCTATAATCACATGAGTAAGCTTCAAGGTAATTCCGGATCCCCATTAGAGACTTGGGGTAACAGCGACCAGCCTACAGGTGCATAACCCCAACTGAGTTGCTCCCAAATTTCTGACTCTCAGAAACTGTGAGATAATAAAGTCTCATTCTTTTAAGCTGCTATGTTTTGGGCTAGTTTGTTTCACAGAAATAGATAATACAGATCTGTAGATATATCTAAGGATTTTATGCTTTTGCAGTTTGAAAGTATGAGTGTAGAATTAAATGTTTTTTAAAATGCAAAAAGTGAACATCGAACTGCATAAGGCATCATCAGGATCTGGTTTTTCTACTAAAGTTTGTGTGCCTGCATGCTCCCTTGCTTCAGTCTTGTCCACCTCTTTGTGACCCCATGGACTGTCTCCTCTGTCCGTGGGATTCTCCAGGCAAAAACACTGGAGTGGGTTGCCATGCTCTCCTCCAGGGGCTCTTCCTGACCCAGGGGATCAAACCTGGGTCTCCTGCATTGCAGGCCGATTCTTACCACTGAACCGTGAGGGAAGACCCAGACTAAATTTTACGACTCCTAAATCATGGACATTGGGAAAAGCTGGAAATCTAAAAAGGTTTGTAATGAACACTTTCTGCTATGATAAAGAAAGCTTTTAAGACATGAGGGAGTGGAGAATATTCCTGGATCAAAATATTGAACTAACAGTATGAAAAAATAAATTCAACATAAAAAGAATAATGATCGAAGTGATGCTAAATAATTCACAGAGAAAGAGTTTTGTAATAAAACAAGGCCTTATGGGCTTAGGATCTATATTTAGAGCAGATTGGAATATGAATGTCTCATAAATTAAAGACATAAAGAAGGCTGAGCACCGAAGAATTGGTACTTTTGAACTGTGGTGTTGGAGAAGACTCTTGAGAGTCCCTTGGACGGCAAGGAGATCCAACCAGTCCATTCTGAAGGAAATCAAAACACTGAATATTCATGGGAAGGACTGAGGCTGAAGTTCCAATCCTTTGGCCACCCGATGTGAAGAGCCAACTCATTGGGAAAGACCCTGATGCTGGGAAAGACTGAAGGCGGGAGGAGAAGGGGATGACAGAGGATGAGGTGGTTGGACGGCATCACCGACTCAATGGGCGTGAATTTGCGCAAGCTCCAGGAGACAGTGGAGGACAGAGGAGCCTGGTGTGCTGCAGTCTGTGGGGTTGCAAACAGTCGGACACGACATAGCAACTGAACAACAGCAGCAAAACAAATTAGACAAATAGTCTGGAAAATCACTGTTTAAAAGATTACATGTTGATGAAATTGATCTTTTGACAGAGTCTGCCCTGAAATACCTGTAGGGAACAAAAGAATAATGCATGACAACAGGCACAGCAAGAGAGGGGGTGTAATGCATCAAGTGTTGAAACTTGGCCTTAGAAACTTCAGATCAAAGGGAGATGAAAGCTGGAAGAAACGCTGTAACACAGATTTCCACCTGGATACCATGGAGGCTGAGGTGCTGCTGCTGCTGGTAACCTGTTTCAATGTGTTTAACATGCAACAGAGAAGGAGGGTGGAAAGATGTGCCTGGTCGCCAAGACGCTTTGATTTCATGTACAAAAGCTACAATCTCTATCTCCATGAAACACAATTTTCATTTTGGACTCTATATCAAAAATGTGCAGTCCTTCAAGAATCACCACAATTTAGGCAGCACATTTATATAAGGGAAAAAATGGTCCCATGTTAAATACACTGAAGTGTATTGTGCTAATGTGTTTCATAAAATAAAGCAACCTTTAGAAAACGTATGGTTAATAGACCCACATGTAGGAGCCTTAAAAAGTTGGATTAACTTGGATATGGGGATTATTTGATTTCATATTTATAAATAAAATGGAAAGAAATTCCACTGTCTAGAAAATCTATTCTTTTTTATGTAACGTTTCAGAAACTTCTTTCAAAAGATTTTTCTTTTGCACAAAGCATACTCTTTTCATTTTATCCTGTGATTCTTCATACTATCTGACTTGTAAGAAAGTGACTGATATTTCCTTTTGAGGTTAGTTCAAACATCCTCTCAAGGGATCATAACACAAATTCTAAGAAATTTAGTGCGCACCCCCTGCCATGTACTGCTAGGTCAGCCAGAGGACCTAAAATCTTCAAAACACATGACTTATTTTTCTATTATCAAACACATTACTTTGAACTACAGTCTTTAAAAAAAGAGACATTAACCTATTTACTTCTTATACAATATAACATACTACAGATTAAATGAAAGATTACTAAATATTCTAAATAATCCAATATAAAGCATAAAACTAACTAGTCTCTTCATTTTTAAATGGTTAAGCAGTGGTATTTGTCGGTTTGATCTTTAGGATACTATTTTAAATAACTCTTCCATATTACCTGGGAAGCTCCTCAGGCAATACTTCATATCAGTGTTTTGAACAGAAATTTTCTGTGTAGCCTCTCTCATTTCCACAAGAATCCTACATTTACGGTGTTTATTGACTGCAGAGAGTCTGAGAAACATTAAGAGGGTAAAACTGGTGTGTTTTTTTTTAAGTACATTTAACAGGAAGCATTTAAGATCAAACTTCACGTGGCTGCTTCCTGAATTAGCAAGGCTTGATTTCTGCAGTTCAGATTCTTGCCAAATTGCAGAGTCACAAACACCAGCCATTTTTATCTAAGGCTCAGTTGTGATCAACCATCCACACGGAAAATTGCCAAGGACTCCAACAGATCACTGTTTCTCAAACTGTGGTCTCTGGACCACAGGCATCAGAAGCAACTGAGACGCTTTTTAATAACAGATTTCTGAGCCCCACCCTTGATCTGCCGAGTCAGACTCTGCCCAGGCACACTGTAGAGAGTCTAAAATTTGAGAGCCTACGTTAGATGTGTTTTGTTACATTTTGGCCAAGCCAGACTACTGTAGCAAGAGCTACAGAAAGAAAAAGACATATAAACTTCTCAAATTATATTCATTTTGCCTGTTTGTTAGTGGATATTGACTGCTATATCACACAATTTCCTTTCTGTGGGAACACAGAAAGCATGGATTTCAGTAAAAAGCCTGGTTTTTCCTGGAGAAAAAAGCTTCACTTTTATTCATAATTCTTACTTGTCTCTGTTCTGGTTACTAGATAGCTCAGCAACAAATTTGAGACCTGCCTCTTGTAATATTACAATATGTAACAAAATGTTTTGAACCTACTTCAACAATCTATTTGAATCTTCACCTACCCATGCACGCGACGCAAGATGCATGGGTTCAATCCCTGGGTAAGGAAGATCCCTGAGAGTAGGAAATGGTAACTCACTCTAGAATTCTTGTCTGGAAAATCCCATGCACAGAGGAGCCTGGTGAGCTATTGTCCATGGGGTAGCAGAGAGTCGGACAGGACTGAGTGAGTGTGTACACACACATGTAATAAAATATCTTGAACATACTTCAGCAGTTTGGTATCATTAAAGAAGCGTGGATAGTAAAATGACTTAACTTAGTTTGGCAGGAAAATGGAATATAGATTGGTAGACAGGTCAATAAATCCCCTTCCAGTGCAGTCTAAGACAGCTGCCACTGTTCAGATCGTCAGGCGGCACGTTAAGTCCATCCACTGAGACACATGCTTTATCATCTGTGCTTTGCATAGGCCTCCGCATCTTTTCCTTTAAATGTTAAAAATTATTTGACTTGGCTTCGCGTTCTCCACATCTCAGACCTGGTGCAAAGGTACAACTGGGGGAAAACTGAGGATTAGAAATGGAGAGAGGACCTGGGTGTGCCATCGTAGGTGAAGCGGTGTCCAGGAAGAGTGGAGAGGCGGCTGGGGCAGCAGGCGCTGGGGCGGCGGGCACTGGGGCGGGGGACGTTGGGCCTGTAAACCAGAGCTCTTTGTTGTCACAGTTAGCTGATAACCTATTTAATAATGTAGCCCGTATTTCAATGACTTTTCCAAAAAGGCAAGAAACTTGTCCATGGGCCAAGATCCATCTAGACTAAATATACTGAATTTCTGCAACATTACTAGATTAGTCATTGAAAAGAGAAACGTGTGGACCGGTATTCGCTGCTTGTCTTGGTGTATCAATGCAGGCTAATTCCCAGGGTCACTTTCTGCACATCCTTCAGTAAGTGCTCAAACTAGTCCTTCACGAGTCATCTGTGGTGGTGGACTAGTCTGGTTTGTTGTTTTTAATTTTCCAACCATCATCAACTGAAACTTTTGTAAAATACAAAAATAAGTGATTCATTAGAAAAATGAAAACACATACGAAGACACGAAGTGCAAGGGCATCTTAATATTTTTAAAATACCTTAAAATTTTTATTATTACATCTGATAGATGTAAAATTGTCTGACAACTGTCTACAAAAGTTTCTAAATGCTTACTCTCGATTTATATATTTTCAATTGTAGCAGTAACGTTATACAGACCAGTACGTCTTTGGGCTACTGTTTCTGCAACTTTCCATAAACAACTCCAGCAATAATCCATCAGTTTATAGTTTATGAACCCAATTTCCTATCAATTTTTACAAAAGGGATTGTACTTGCCCCTCTCAATTTCTCTTAATCTTTTTTTCCTCCAATTACTCAATTACAGTTGAAAATGAATTAGCAATCCCCGAGGCAAATCCTTTTAGCAGTACATGGTATAATTGAACCAAATCTAATTAGAGTAGGTTTTCAGCTATTCTTTTCTCAATTTTGGCCCTAATTTGGGACATCACTTCCTTTTCACCATTGTTGTTTTTTAGGGATTTCACTTATCAACATGAGATTCTTCTCCCTTCAGGGCACAAAGAGAGCAGCTTTTCTCAAGCTCAGGCCAGCTGGGCGGGACTGTGACGGATCCAGCAGCAGCGTGTCAAGACCTGAGCTAGTCTATTCCTGTTGCCTGGAAGCAACCAAAGCAAGCAAGCAAGCAGACAGACAGACAGGCCACAAAGCACCCCACAATCCCGCTCTGCAGAGTCACCTGCAGCACCTGGCGGAGCCCGCCTCCACCGCCCTGCGTCTCTGAAGGACTGTGGAAAGCCAGACTCTCCTCCGATCCGCTCCAGCAACGAAGCACAAGCAAGAAACACATCTTCGTTGTGTTATGTACCTGAGGTTGTGGAATTAACTGTTACTGTACTTAACCCAGGCTATCTTAGATAACAGTATTTTAAAAAAAGGAAAATGAAGCAAGAAAAATAGACATCAAACAAATATTAAGAGATGGAATAACTGTAGTAAAATTTAAAAGAAAAATGAAGTAAAGGGTGACATTTCCTTATATGAAGAGGGCTTGACTTAGTCTAAGCTGGGCCAGGGAGTCCAGGAAGGTCTCCCTGAAGACGGGAAACGGGCTGAGACATGAGCAGGATGTGGAATTATTTGGAAGAAGAGGCAAAATGAGCACTTCAGACAAAACAAACCACGTGCGATGGTCTGAAAACTGGAAAATGTGACGGCTGCCGGGTTCAAAAGAACAGGCAGCCCTCGGGGAGCGTGGGGAGCTGCAAGTCCGCGGGAGGCCCCCCCACACGGTCCTTCTGCTCCTCGGGCTCGGCCAGAGCCGCAGCTCGCTGGAGACCCCCAGCCGTGTTCCGGAGACACACGCCCTCCTGCAGGAGTTCTGGGTGCACGCATTACTTGAAAATCTCGTGTTTGTTGCCTGCCTGACCCATACAAGTTCCTAGTGAATAACTGGCTACTGACTTAATGAATGAAGAAAAGGAATGACCGAAAGCAAGAGTCCGCAGGGATCCACAACATCTGGCATCTGTTCTCAAGAAAAGTCAAACCCCAGAATCACGCTAGAGCTACCCTAAATGTCGCGATTATCTACATGTTGTTCCTATCACTTCTCTCTCAAGGAGAGAGGAATCTCAGACCAGTTCTCATCAAAATGTGGAGACAGCAAATATGAATTATTGAAAACAACCGATTTTTAAAGAATAAAAAATGCCATTTTATTACTGCCAATACAATACCACAAATTAATAGAATGATTGCAATGCTAGGGAGGTACTCTACTAATCCTTTTTTAATGAATCAGTCCCCAAAAAGTACCTGTTGCATATCACCTGTATGACTACTCTTAGAGACACAGTAAACAGTCTTTAGAATCTGTGCTACAAATCGTGAAGAACACAAAGTCACTCAGAAAATCACACACCTAGCTGGATAGACTAGAAGTTGCGGGAGATTACCAGAGTAAAAACAGTGTATTTTTATGAAAATGACCATATTTGTATTAGCGTACTCATTTATTTTATGTGAATATATGTAACAAAATTAATTGAAAAAATCTTACTTCCTGAAATTGATGTTTTATTCCCAAATCTTTTTCTATATACTATTTTAAATAATAAATTTCTCCTTTGTGAAAGGTACTGAAAAATAAAATTGACTTAAATTTGGACATACGTAGTTGCAGAAAAGTCTGGGAAACAAATAACCAAAGAGGACAGGCCCTTTCTCCCAGAAGTGTTTTACAGTTTCTGTTCTTCACAAACTAGTCTTCATGACCTTTCAGATTCTCTCTTCTCACTGAGGGTGAGCATCTGTGGAAAACTACCTTCACATCCATCCACCTTTGATCCAAGAACCCTTTCTAGTTTATCAAAGGTCCTAGGAAAACGGTTACAAAACAGATCCCAACTTCATTTCAACACTTGCTCTTTCCAAAAAAATTATATTTTTTAAATTTTGCTCTCCAGATTATTTTGCATATGAATAACCAACAGAGAAATCTACTTTCAATTTTTAAAAGAAATTAAAAGAAATTTCTGTCACAAGAAATTAAAAAATAAAAGGCAATTCAGTCAATTTGAGATTTGCCCTGGATATTACTTCCTGATTCTCCTTGCTGATGGTTCGCAAGGTCGTTTCTATGATTATACTTTGTCTTGATCCACTTTACATTTCAACTTAATGAAAAGTCATCCTCACTATAGGATACTGCTCTTTTATGAATCAGTATCACATGAATCATTTATCCAGTCTTCAATATCAAGCCAGTGCCTCTGTTACTGCAATATCTAATCTACTATAAATATACCCCTCTGAGACAAAAATCACTTGCAATCATTATAATTACTATATCTGTTTTCATCAAAATTAATAAATTTTGCAGTCTATACCTGCGGTAATGCTGGATCATACTCTGATAAATTATTCTTAAATTGCATATTTGCATAGCTGAAGATTCCAGTTGCATGAAGGCAAAGATGGATGGATGTATTCTTCAGCATTAAATACGTCAGGCTCACTAAAAGAAAAACACGGGGTCAAATGGCACTTAAGCTGAGTCACTACTCTCTTTTATGGCCTGGTGATTGAAGGCATCTGTTACCCTCCATGCTTCCAGCTCTTCTGTTTTTCTCTCCTTCTACAAGAGCTCCTAATCACCCATGTCAGTGAATTATCTCACAAAACATCACTAAGGTTCCATCTTTGAAAATCTGCTGCATTTGAAGTCATTGTATTCAATTACTCCAACAGTAGAGACCGACGTCCTGCTCTCTACCCCTGGCGACTCGACTGGCAAAGAACCAGCCTGCGAGTGCAGGAGACGCAGGGACGCGGGCTGGACCCCTGGGTCAGGAAGGTCTCCTGGAGGGCAGCAACCGGCTCTGGTATTCTCGCCTAGAGAAGCTCAAGGACAGAGGAGCCTGGCGGGTTACAGCCCGTGAGGACGTGAGCAAGGGCCACGACTGGGCGCACACGCACGCTCTATTTAAGGAGCAAAATTTAAAAGCAGCAGATACGGATGGATTCTTGGAGTGATATTCCATTATTTTAAGTTCTACTCCTTTCTAAGAGAAAAATCCTTAGCCATATCAGGGGTCAGAGTTCATGAAAAGATTATGAGGAATTGCCTTATGAGAAGATGACTTTTACTCAGAATCCTCAAGGGCCTTCCCATCTTCCATATGGACTGCAGTTTAAGCTGATAAATAGACAGGTTTTTGTCTCGGCTTGAAAGCCTATAATTTACTTCTGTATAGAGAAGTTTAAATGGATTTTTCTTCTACTTAAACACCGGTATTTTTCATCACCATTTTCTTCTTAGCATATTCTCTCATCAGTAATGTAAGATGACTGGGGAGAGTGGAAAAATAACTCCTGCATTTGACAATGGAGCAGATATTACACCCTGTAAGACAGGCCAAAGGTACCTTTCCAAAGGGTATCAACAGTGACCTTAAATGAGAACTTTCTGCCATAAGTAAAACAATTTGGGGTCATATTCAGAACCAACTGCAACCTCAAGGTCCGGAGATCAAGGGTCTCTTGTAAGTGCAAAGAGTACAGACCGTTGTGCTCTTCATTAGCACATGTGAAACTTAAGGTACTTAAGCTGAGTCACTACTCTCTTTTATGGGCTGGTGATTGAAGGCATCTGTTACCCTCCATGCTTCCAGCTCTTCTGTTTTTCTCTCCTTCTACAAGAGCTCCTAATCACCCATGTCAGTGAATTATCTCACAAAACATCACTAAGGTTCCATCTTTGAAAATCTGCTGCATTTGAAGTCATTGTATTCAATTACTCCAACAGTAGAGACCGACGTCCTGCTCTCTACCCCTGGCGACTCGACTGGCAAAGAACCAGCCTGCGAGTGCAGGAGACGCAGGGACGCGGGCTGGACCCCTGGGTCAGGAAGGTCTCCTGGAGGGCAGCAACCGGCTCTGGTATTCTCGCCTAGAGAAGCTCAAGGACAGAGGAGCCTGGCGGGTTACAGCCCGTGAGGACGTGAGCAAGGGCCACGACTGGGCGCACACGCACGCTCTATTTAAGGAGCAAAATTTAAAAGCAGCAGATACGGATGGATTCTTGGAGTGATATTCCATTATTTTAAGTTCTACTCCTTTCTAAGAGAAAAATCCTTAGCCATATCAGGGGTCAGAGTTCATGAAAAGATTATGAGGAATTGCCTTATGAGAAGATGACTTTTACTCAGAATCCTCAAGGGCCTTCCCATCTTCCATATGGACTGCAGTTTAAGCTGATAAATAGACAGGTTTTTGTCTCGGCTTGAAAGCCTATAATTTACTTCTGTATAGAGAAGTTTAAATGGATTTTTCTTCTACTTAAACACCGGTATTTTTCATCACCATTTTCTTCTTAGCATATTCTCTCATCAGTAATGTAAGATGACTGGGGAGAGTGGAAAAATAACTCCTGCATTTGACAATGGAGCAGATATTACACCCTGTAAGACAGGCCAAAGGTACCTTTCCAAAGGGTATCAACAGTGACCTTAAATGAGAACTTTCTGCCATAAGTAAAACAATTTGGGGTCATATTCAGAACCACTGCAACCTCAAGGTCCGGAGATCAAGGGTCTCTTGTAAGTGCAAAGAGTACAGACCGTTGTGCTCTTCATTAGCACATGTGAAACTTAAGGTCAGAAAGAATTCCAGTGATGCTTCCAGTTTTATAGCATACATTCAGAGAAAGATCCCATCACAAGTAAGTTTTGGCTCATACTCTTCCTACTCCTAGTTCTATGGATAAGAGATGGAGAGAGAAAAATTGGGGCTGTCAATTTTAGTTATTTAAAATTAGATCTAGTGACTTTCACTTTCAAATTGTCTTAATGCATACCTCACACGAGATCGATCCGAAATGCTTACTAGCAGATACTCACACTTTGAATTCCAGCAACACTGTGTCTGTTGTCTCTTTTTAAATTCAACGCACATCTTTTTGATAGTGAGCTGCAAGAGCTGTTTGTGCATTTTGGAGATTAATCCCTTGTCAGTTGCTTCATTTGCAAGCATTTTCTCCCATTCCAAGGGTTGTCTTTTTGTTTTGTTTATGGTTTCCTTTGCTGTGTAAAAGCTTTTAAGTTTAATTAGATCCCAATTGTTTATTTTTGTTTTTATTTTCATTACTTTAGGAGGTGGGTCAAAAAAGATCTTGCTGTGATTTATGCAAAGAATGTTCTGCCTATGTTTTCCTCTAATAGTTTTACAGCATCCAGCCTTACATTTAAACAAGTAACCCAGTCAGAAAATGGGCAGAAGAGCTAAACAGACATTTTCCAAAGAAGACATACAGATGGCCAAGAGGCGCATGGAAAGGTGCGCAACGTCACTCATTATTATAGAAGCGCAGATCAAAACCACAGTGAAGTATCAGCTCACGCTGGTCAGAATGGCCATCGTCAAAAACTGCAAACAGTAAGTGCTGGAGAGGGTGTGGAGTAAAGGGATCTTCCAACAGTGCTGGCGGGAATATATGTTGATACAGCTGCTATGGAGAATGGGATGGTGGTTTCTTAAAACACTAAAAACAGAGCCACCATAAGACCACTGCACTCCTGGGCACACGCCAGAAGAAAACATGATTCAAAAGACACATGCGCCCAGCTCTCACTGCAGCACCATTTACAACAGCCGGGACAGGGAAGCAAGCTAAATGTCCACAGCAGAGGAGCGGATAAAGAAGATGTGGTACACACGCAATGGAACATTGCTCAGCCACAGAAAGGAACAAAAGGTGCTGTTTGCAGGAACGTGGAGGGACCTAGAGATTGCCATCCTGAGTGAAGTCAGACACGGAAAGGAAACACGATATTGCTTACATGCGGAACCTAAAAACAGGGCACAGGTGAACTTACTGATAAACAGAAGCAGAGCCATGGGTGTAGAAGACAGAATCTATGGCTGCCGGGGGAAAGGGGGGAAGGGACAAGCTGGGAGACTGCAACTGGCTAGACGCACGCCTCCATGTGCACCAGGTGAACGAGCAGAGCCTGCTCTATGGCACAAGGCACCCCTCGGTACCCTGCAACGGCCTGCGCGGAAAGAGCCCACGCACAGGGCGGAGCGGGCGTGAGCACGCGCGCAGTGATTCGCTTCCGGTACCCCTGAAACGAACACGACACTGTCGATCAACTGCACCCCACGCACTTTTAAAAGAACCACCTACGTCATTAGTGAATGGAAAAAGTAGAAGGAAAGATCCTCTCCCCGTCATCTTACCCCATCACAGACACTAAACGTAAAGTAGCGATAAGACAAGACTCGGTGCTGCTGGTCCCATCAGTCCAGACACAACCCCTGGATCTGTGTCAGGAAACCGAAAAGGGATGAAAGGGTGGGGGTCCGTGGGACACGATACAGAAAAGCCGTTCCCCTCAGAGGCTAGAACTGAGTGACACAGAATTAGTGCATCGGCTCCCAGCCTTCTCCACTCTACTGTAAGCGGAGACACGAGAACCAAGAATCTGTAGTTAAGTGGACATTGTTAGCTAGGCCACTACGTCCAAAGTGTGTTAGAAAACGAATCCACGTCTAGGAGGAAAAATGGCCTACGTAAACCACATGACTTAAAACTTAGGCCTAGACTGATATGAAAGCACAAAAGACACACTTCAGGTGAAATACCCCTGAGAACAGGAACTTAGCAAATCAAGACTGAAGCTTGTTTCCCAGAAATGAGATTCTGGGGTAAAACCAATCAAATTTTAATGAGACTGTGTACTTTCTCATTTATGTATTTAGTTATGTTACCAAGCAGAGGAGAGGCTGGGAATGACCTAATCTGACAGCATTTAAAGTGAAAAGCCTTAATGACATTAGTTGACCAGAATTTTAATGAGTCAGTGGGATAATACAAATATCCCAAAATGTTGATGCAGTCATGGACTATATTAAGAAGAAAATTTCAAAAAGAAGAGGAACACAGTGTTCGCGTCTTTAAAAGAGAAAGAAACCCTGAACTCAGCAGGGATAAGGTGACATTTGGAATGTGGCATTTTTCCCCCATACTTGACATTTAAAGAGGGACGCTGGCAATACACAGAAGTGCTTCTTGAAATACATTCAATGCGGTATCACTGTGTTACAGAGAATAAGGCTATTGTGATCAAATAAATTTGAAAAATACCAGATTAAAACATGCCATTTTTTAAAGCAATTTAAAAATTGTTACAAAAACCTCTTTCATATAGGTGTCCTTGGAAAATGTCCGTGCAAGTGTGCCTTGAAGGTATGGTTTTGGCCTTTCACTGATGACTTTGACCATGGGAACCCTTTTTAAGACAGAGCTCTCAGAAATAGTATTGCAAAGGACATGCTTTTGGAAATATTGCCCCAAGTATGTTCAAAAGGTCATGGACCAAATGATAAGAAATTTGAAAGCCGTACTCTTGACTGGAAAAGTAGGCATTTTATACTGGGAATGAAAAGGCTAAGGAGAATCATAAGAAGTGAATTAAATTGGAAGACACTGATTTCTTTGGAGGACATATAAATTACAATCATTGAATGGAAAACAAAGGCCATCTTTTGGTTTAATACAGAAAAGGCATTTCTGTCATTATACCTAAGAGGGTCATGGTCTTCCACAAGTAGCAATGAAGCTTCCTAAAAGAATATTTTTCCCTAATAGCCATCAGTCAGGAGACTTGGGAAAGAAACCTTGTATAGATAAAAGTTCAAATTAAAATGAAGTTAAAATTAATTCCAATACTATGATTTACATCTATGCATAATCATTTCCTCTCACTAAACCCACCTATATAGCTCTGTCATATTAGTAATAATCATAGAACATAACACCCCCTACTTGCTATCACTCCCTAATTAAAACTGCCAGTGGCTCTTATAGTGGTTATCAAATAAGCTCCTATTTCTTCAGACTTTCCATTAGTCATGTGACTGAGCCTACACATAGCAAAACTAGTCTAGCACTGTGTGAAAAAAGACACGTGTTGACTGTGTGACATTGTACAGATACTGTCTTGGGGATAAGAGGTTACCGAATGTTGTATCAAAACAGTTAAACCATTAGAATACTCTCAGGGGGTTTTGGAAAGGCAAAGTTTTCAGCAATCCATATTCAGCAGTTCTGAATCCAGTGTGGGGTACAGCCCAGGAGTGTATGCTTTTCAGAAGCCCTCCAGTAGATCCTGGTGAACTGGTTTTGAGCCCTTCTTCTGAATTCAGGCACCACTTGCATGGGGAGGAGGGGTGGACACATACACCTCCCTGCCTCCTCTGTTATTACCATGTCTCTGAAGTGAACGGTGGTGACAGATAGGCAAGATATAAGACCCTCAGATCCTTATCTCAAATGTGCATCCAGTCAAGGCTTTGCCCTTGAACCCTTACCTGATGGACTAAACTGGCTCACTTCTAAACCACAAGATGGTTTTGCCCAGACGCGACCAGTTGGGTAGTCTAGATGGTGCCTCCTTTACCCTGGGCCAGATCTGGTTCTGGAATGGGTTTTCCCTGAGAAACCCTTCCCACTCCGGCAGGCAGCCTCAGGCCTCTCTTTCCATGCCCGCCACCTGACGTCTCCCCGTGCATGTTTCCAAAGGCGAGTCAAAGACTAACGAACGTCACTTTACCGCTCTCTTTTCCTGAGCGCAAGTTCCTCTTTGGAAGCTACTCTCATGAAGAACCTCCTCCGTAAAAGTTGAGCTAGAGAACCATGAACATTCCTCAGATTCGTGCTGTGTTCTCCCCAGAGGATTTAAAGATTGTTACCAACATTTAAAGCCTCCTATAATTTTCATTCAAACTACCTTTCTACCTTTATTCTTTTGTGACACCTTCACAAAGCGATCTACTTACTGTCTCCTGAACATTTAATCTTTAATGAATAACCCATGTTCTCTCATCACGTCTCCAAGCCTCTGGACATGCTACTTTGTCAAATGTTGGCCCCAGTAGAAGCAAGCTTGTTAAACCAGATGTTGGCAAACTTTTTCTATGAGAGACCGGAGAGCGAGCATTCAGGGCTTTGTCAGCCGCCCTCTCCTCATTACGACTGCTCCATTGTGCTGTCATGTGGCATGAAAGTAGGCACGTACTTTGTGTTAAGTGAATAGGTATAGTTCTTATAAAACTTCACAGAAGCACCATGGGCAAATGCGGTCTGCAGCTCAGGGTCCACAAAGCCACATTTTAGATTCAGCTCAAGAGTCCTCTTCTCTGATTCCTTTCATGAGACTTTAGACCTGTTCACCCCAATCAAGCAGAAACAGAATTTCTTTTTTCATGCTCATCTACAATTCATACTTATTTTTATTCTAATAATTCTCTTATTGTACTACATATTTACATATTTAGCTTCCTCTCTAAACAGTGAATCCATCAAGGATAAAGACTGTCTTATAAATCAGTATCAAACAAAACAGTTAGCATCCTATATGTACTCAATAAATGTTGACTATTTGATTAAATAAATTAATTACTAGATGATGAATATAAACATTAATTTAATGTGAATCTTGAAAAATGGATAGGATTCAGCAGACCTTTGAAATGTAAGTGTAAAACACTTTTACATCAAAGGAGAAACTATTTGTTTTTCTCCCCAAACACCCTCCTTCATTCAGTCTACAAGTATCAATTGAAGAGTACGTGCTAAAGGCAAAGCCCTTGAGAATTACCATTCTGTAAAGCGGTGCTTCCCAGAGTTGAAGACTGTAACATTCACTAAGTCACTGTGCCCACTAACTGTGCCTGTTATCGCCTGTGCATGAAAGTCCTTTTTAAAAGTTAATGGGATCCAAATGCATAGAGCAGAATAAAAGAGAGGAATACCCAGACCAAATTACACAGGAATTTATGACACTCTGTCCCTGTGTGCTGAACCAAGGGGTCTGGGTTACTGAAGAGAGCATTCTCATGAGTTCTTTTCATCTCCTCTACACATCACCATCCTTTCGTTAGCAACATGTTGGAGAGGAGAGCGTGGCAGAGCACCAACATACTAATCCTTTGTTTGAGAAGATCCCTAGGTCTTTATGTCCCCTTTAAGTATCTTTAATCTTCTTTAATTAACTATGAATTTCTTAATTTGTATTGTTTATTATTCTGTCCAACTGGCTCTCCTCATGGCCATCTGCCTTAATGTATATTTCATAGCTGATCTTCATATATTTTAGATGTCATACTACTCTGGGCAATCACTAACAGCCAATTTCTGTTGGCTGAAAACTTAATATTTAAATGATGAAAGCTTAAATTACTTCTCCAAACATGTGAATATCTATTGTTAAGTTTTGAATATATCTGATAGCATTAAACTTATACCTCCTGGTTTGGGACAAAAGGAGTTCATATGTATATTAGTATCCTGAGCCTCTACAATGTTCAAATGAGGTCCTATTCATTGTCATAACTGAAATTTTCACAGGTTCTGAATTATCTGCCAAAGATGAACTTCAGCTCATTGAAGTTGCCCCCAGCCACCCTCAAGTATTTGAGGATTGCCCAGAGATGGGGACAGCAGAGGATGAGGTGGTTGGATGGCATCACCAACTCAATGGACATGAGTCTGAGTAAACTCCGGGAATTGGTGATGGACACGGAGGCCTGGTGTGCTGCAGTCCACTGGGTCGCAGAGTTGGACATGACTGAGCGACTGAACTGGACTGAACTGAAGAATGTCTTCTGTATTCTCAAGAGGAAGTACATTCTCACTCGGTATTAACCCTTCTTTGCCACCTCTTGCTATAAAACAGGATTGATATATGACGCCTTCAAGGTTCCTTGCTATGGTAATAGAGGGAATAATATCTCCCTCTTTGCTCTGCTTTGCTGGTGGGGACAGGTTGGGGGGCTTATGCTTGGTAGTTCACATATTTTAATAAACCAAGTCTATTTTTCATCACAATGTTTTTTATCTTAACGCACAGACATAGGTCCGTGTATTCTGATACATGGTACCAGGATATACCTTGAAAGGTAGGCTTTCAAGTAGAAATTTGCAGCTGTCTTCAGAGTAAGTTTTCTCCTCTGATGTCAGAAATTTTGTTCTTGGGAAAAGTTTATTTCCTTGATGGATTTACTCAGGACCAGTTCTTTCGAAGCATCATCTTGCTGTTGTTATATTTAATGTGCATTAATGTCTCCCAGGACGGCCCCTGTCCACACTTCTGTTTGTCATATTGAAAGACCAGCTTGTGCTCAAAATAGAATCCTTGCTATGTTCATAATACTTTCATCCTGAATGCCTTCTTTGATTTAGTAAAGACTGCTCATAAGAATTATCAAAAAACTGTTAATCCACTTCTCTCTGGATAAAAAATAAAAAAGACATACAGGCTCTCATATATTAATACTACTAACATCTTGTCAGAAAGACCTGTCTTATGTGGAGAGGTTCCCTGATGACTTTGACTTTGTATTAAACGCTGGAAAAGATCTTGGATAATGCCTGCAGTGGCAATGTTCTACAAATGAGAACATTTAGGTCCAGAAAAATTAAAGGAATTTTAAAAGTCAAGCAGCTGGAAAGTTGAATATTGATTATTATAGTCACTCAGAAAGACTAGAAAGATAAAATGTGAAGAAAAGGCTAGGAAAAATTCATCATGAACTTCACCGTACATAGTCATCACAGGTCCTGGGAATTCCTAGCGCCGAGCTAGGAGTGGCAGCGTGCCTTAGGCAGGCCAACAACAAAGCTAACAAATGTCACAGTTTATATTATTTTCCCAGGGAAGGCTTATAATAAGGAAATGTTGCCGACCAAAAATTATGCTGAGTCCACATCCCGCATCAAGTTTTAAAACTGTATTTTAGACGATACAGCTTTGTCATTCGGTATCATTTTTGTGCACCCACCCTTTCCTCCAGTAAGTGCCTTTGTGGCGGTGCTGGAGATTTTTCTGTATTTATTGTATGGTGCCAAAAGACGGGTCAAAGGACATCACTGAAATTCTTGTGGGCTAAGAAAAGAGAACATATTTCAGTGTCTTCTGAAAACAAAAGGACTCTGGGAATGGGAGCAATGAATCTGCTCTCTGACAGCTCCTCTGTTTGTGATGGTTATTGCTTACAGGGCTTCACTGCCACCTGCAAGTGTAAATTGTGCTCCTGGGACTGCTCTGCACGTAACCTTTAACTCACACTGGATAGCAAACAAATGAAAGAGAGGCAATACCATCAGATCTGATGATTTATTTTTAAAGCCCAAGTTTTTTGTTTAATATAAATGTAAAAACATAACTTTCCCTTCAAGCCAGCCAGGTAGTTTAGGCAATTTATCAAGCCAAAGGCACTGGAGCTTCACAGTAAGAAAGGAAGAAAATGCATTTGTGCCCAAGTAATTGTCTTTCTCTTTCTGTAATCTACTAAGATACATTTGGGGTGCAGGTGATTACAAATAATGATTACAGTCAAATACAGAAATTCCTTCATGCAATTAGCCCAATTTCTTCTTTAACTTTTAGAGGTGCTGCTGCTGCTGCTGCTAAGTCGCTTCAGTCATGTCCAACTTTGCTACAATGTGACTAATTTAAGTCTCTTTTTGCCTTAGAAGTGCTTTGTGTTTTTTTTTTTATTTCTTCAAGAAAACTTGTTAGCTCTCACTTTCTAATGAATTGCAACTCTTCTGAAAGACATTTTTTCTTCCATTGTCTCCTTTGATGAAAGCTATTTTATAACCTTTGTACAAGTCCTGCCCAAATACAAGCAGACCCGTGTAAAGTGTGAGCTGTGTTGTGACTATTCCACAGAGTAATCAGGTATTTACTGGGCACTTACTATATGCCAGGAAGTATAAGGAAGCGTAAAGGTTAACAAAAATTATAAGATTATTGATCTCATGGAATTGACTATAGTGGGGAGATAAGAATGAAAGTAAGGAAATAAATAAACACGATAATTTAAAGTGGGTTAAATGACTTAGGATAGGGATAGCAGTTACTTCAAAGTGAGTAGAGAGATAATACTTCCCTGGGAAAGGAATGTTTGAGCTGAAACATGAAGACAAGAAGGACTCAGGCTTGAGAAGATCCAAGGGGAAATAGCTGGGATAGAAGGAACAAGCGCCATGAAGACTCAGTCAGAACAGAAAGGGGTCAGTGAGGGGGAGTCACAGAGGCAGGTGCTAAGAGGGGCCAGGGCCCAGGTCACCCAGTGCTCTGCAGGTCACTGGACAGGATTCGAGCACATTAGGCTGCAGGAGACCGATACCGGAAAGTATGACGCAAAGGGACATGAGGGTCTTCAGGAAAGAAAGGAAAGAGGGATGAAGCAGTAATTTCATTATGATATATTCTTGAGGTGTTTGCTTTTCTGCACAGAAATTTTGAAGCTTTGGAATTTAGCAGAATGATGGTATAGCATCTCTTGTCTAATAGACTGAGTGTTTCCTTACTGTTTTGAGGTAACTAAGCCTGTTCTAACTTGCTTTGCAGGTGCATAAAAGTGGAGAGACTACAGCTACCTGATAATATACACTCCCAAGTACATTTAGTGGAACAGGAAACAAATAATATAAATGCTATAAAACCTGAGGCATAATTTGAATCACAAATTGGCAGTTAAACCTTACATTCTCTGACAAATGCAGAAGACCATCGGCTGACTGTCTTTCAACACAACAACCAAATTTCAGAACAAGGCTGCCTTGCCTTTCCTGTCTTCAGACTCGCACTCATGATAGAAAGTCAAATGAGAGGACTGTTACATTAGAATTAAAATTTCATCCATCAGACTTCAAAATCAAAAATAGCTGTAATGTTAAGACATTTCAAAGCACAGAAACATTAAGGAAATAGACTATACATTAAATCCTTTCATCTGTCAAATTCTGTGCCATTTTCCACATATTCTCAGAACAAAGGGGAAAAAAACACAGGAAATTACTTCCAGAATTAGATCAGAAAAATTAAAAACCATTTTCTGTGCAATTTACTGTACATTTTGAAAACAAAGTTCTTAATGCCACTGAAAGCCTTTAATAAACATTGAGCTACATTTTATGGAAGCAAAAGGAAATCTCTGCTCAAAGATACAGCTGATGTGATTCTGAAAGTCAGTTTGTCAAAGGA
>SJYC01118206.1:0-30080 GCA_006408675.1 Madoqua kirkii | reverse complement strand
CACTGCAGCACCATTTACAACAGCCGGGACAGGGAAGCAAGCTAAATGTCCACAGCAGAGGAGCGGATAAAGAAGATGTGGTACACACGCAATGGAACATTGCTCAGCCACAGAAAGGAACAAAAGGTGCTGTTTGCAGGAACGTGGAGGGACCTAGAGATTGCCATCCTGAGTGAAGTCAGACACGGAAAGGAAACACGATATTGCTTACATGCGGAACCTAAAAACAGGGCACAGGTGAACTTACTGATAAACAGAAGCAGAGCCATGGGTGTAGAAGACAGAATCTATGGCTGCCGGGGGAAAGGGGGGAAGGGACAAGCTGGGAGACTGCAACTGGCTAGACGCACGCCTCCATGTGCACCAGGTGAACGAGCAGAGCCTGCTCTATGGCACAAGGCACCCCTCGGTACCCTGCAACGGCCTGCGCGGAAAGAGCCCACGCACAGGGCGGAGCGGGCGTGAGCACGCGCGCAGTGATTCGCTTCCGGTACCCCTGAAACGAACACGACACTGTCGATCAACTGCACCCCACGCACTTTTAAAAGAACCACCTACGTCATTAGTGAATGGAAAAAGTAGAAGGAAAGATCCTCTCCCCGTCATCTTACCCCATCACAGACACTAAACGTAAAGTAGCGATAAGACAAGACTCGGTGCTGCTGGTCCCATCAGTCCAGACACAACCCCTGGATCTGTGTCAGGAAACCGAAAAGGGATGAAAGGGTGGGGGTCCGTGGGACACGATACAGAAAAGCCGTTCCCCTCAGAGGCTAGAACTGAGTGACACAGAATTAGTGCATCGGCTCCCAGCCTTCTCCACTCTACTGTAAGCGGAGACACGAGAACCAAGAATCTGTAGTTAAGTGGACATTGTTAGCTAGGCCACTACGTCCAAAGTGTGTTAGAAAACGAATCCACGTCTAGGAGGAAAAATGGCCTACGTAAACCACATGACTTAAAACTTAGGCCTAGACTGATATGAAAGCACAAAAGACACACTTCAGGTGAAATACCCCTGAGAACAGGAACTTAGCAAATCAAGACTGAAGCTTGTTTCCCAGAAATGAGATTCTGGGGTAAAACCAATCAAATTTTAATGAGACTGTGTACTTTCTCATTTATGTATTTAGTTATGTTACCAAGCAGAGGAGAGGCTGGGAATGACCTAATCTGACAGCATTTAAAGTAAAAAGCCTTAATGACATTAGTTGACCAGAATTTTAATGAGTCAGTGGGATAATACAAATATCCCAAAATGTTGATGCAGTCATGGACTATATTAAGAAGAAAATTTCAAAAAGAAGAGGAACACAGTGTTCGCGTCTTTAAAAGAGAAAGAAACCCTGAACTCAGCAGGGATAAGGTGACATTTGGAATGTGGCATTTTTCCCCCATACTTGACATTTAAAGAGGGACGCTGGCAATACACAGAAGTGCTTCTTGAAATACATTCAATGCGGTATCACTGTGTTACAGAGAATAAGGCTATTGTGATCAAATAAATTTGAAAAATACCAGATTAAAACATGCCATTTTTTAAAGCAATTTAAAAATTGTTACAAAAACCTCTTTCATATAGGTGTCCTTGGAAAATGTCCGTGCAAGTGTGCCTTGAAGGTATGGTTTTGGCCTTTCACTGATGACTTTGACCATGGGAACCCTTTTTAAGACAGAGCTCTCAGAAATAGTATTGCAAAGGACATGCTTTTGGAAATATTGCCCCAAGTATGTTCAAAAGGTCATGGACCAAATGATAAGAAATTTGAAAGCCGTACTCTTGACTGGAAAAGTAGGCATTTTATACTGGGAATGAAAAGGCTAAGGAGAATCATAAGAAGTGAATTAAATTGGAAGACACTGATTTCTTTGGAGGACATATAAATTACAATCATTGAATGGAAAACAAAGGCCATCTTTTGGTTTAATACAGAAAAGGCATTTCTGTCATTATACCTAAGAGGGTCATGGTCTTCCACAAGTAGCAATGAAGCTTCCTAAAAGAATATTTTTCCCTAATAGCCATCAGTCAGGAGACTTGGGAAAGAAACCTTGTATAGATAAAAGTTCAAATTAAAATGAAGTTAAAATTAATTCCAATACTATGATTTACATCTATGCATAATCATTTCCTCTCACTAAACCCACCTATATAGCTCTGTCATATTAGTAATAATCATAGAACATAACACCCCCTACTTGCTATCACTCCCTAATTAAAACTGCCAGTGGCTCTTATAGTGGTTATCAAATAAGCTCCTATTTCTTCAGACTTTCCATTAGTCATGTGACTGAGCCTACACATAGCAAAACTAGTCTAGCACTGTGTGAAAAAAGACACGTGTTGACTGTGTGACATTGTACAGATACTGTCTTGGGGATAAGAGGTTACCGAATGTTGTATCAAAACAGTTAAACCATTAGAATACTCTCAGGGGGTTTTGGAAAGGCAAAGTTTTCAGCAATCCATATTCAGCAGTTCTGAATCCAGTGTGGGGTACAGCCCAGGAGTGTATGCTTTTCAGAAGCCCTCCAGTAGATCCTGGTGAACTGGTTTTGGAGCCCTTCTTCTGAATTCAGGCACCACTTGCATGGGGAGGAGGGGTGGACACATACACCTCCCTGCCTCCTCTGTTATTACCATGTCTCTGAAGTGAACGGTGGTGACAGATAGGCAAGATATAAGACCCTCAGATCCTTATCTCAAATGTGCATCCAGTCAAGGCTTTGCCCTTGAACCCTTACCTGATGGACTAAACTGGCTCACTTCTAAACCACAAGGATGGTTTTGCCCAGACGCGACCAGTTGGGTAGTCTAGATGGTGCCTCCTTTACCCTGGGCCAGATCTGGTTCTGGAATGGGTTTTCCCTGAGAAACCCTTCCCACTCCGGCAGGCAGCCTCAGGCCTCTCTTTCCATGCCCGCCACCTGACGTCTCCCCGTGCATGTTTCCAAAGGCGAGTCAAAGACTAACGAACGTCACTTTACCGCTCTCTTTTCCTGAGCGCAAGTTCCTCTTTGGAAGCTACTCTCATGAAGAACCTCCTCCGTAAAAGTTGAGCTAGAGAACCATGAACATTCCTCAGATCCGTGCTGTGTTCTCCCCAGAGGATTTAAAGATTGTTACCAACATTTAAAGCCTCCTATAATTTTCATTCAAACTACCTTTCTACCTTTATTCTTTTGTGACACCTTCACAAAGCGATCTACTTACTGTCTCCTGAACATTTAATCTTTAATGAATAACCCATGTTCTCTCATCACGTCTCCAAGCCTCTGGACATGCTACTTTGTCAAATGTTGGCCCCAGTAGAAGCAAGCTTGTTAAACCAGATGTTGGCAAACTTTTTCTATGAGAGACCGGAGAGCGAGCATTCAGGGCTTTGTCAGCCGCCCTCTCCTCATTACGACTGCTCCATTGTGCTGTCATGTGGCATGAAAGTAGGCACGTACTTTGTGTTAAGTGAATAGGTATAGTTCTTATAAAACTTCACAGAAGCACCATGGGCAAATGCGGTCTGCAGCTCAGGGTCCACAAAGCCACATTTTAGATTCAGCTCAAGAGTCCTCTTCTCTGATTCCTTTCATGAGACTTTAGACCTGTTCACCCCAATCAAGCAGAAACAGAATTTCTTTTTTCATGCTCATCTACAATTCATACTTATTTTTATTCTAATAATTCTCTTATTGTACTACATATTTACATATTTAGCTTCCTCTCTAAACAGTGAATCCATCAAGGATAAAGACTGTCTTATAAATCAGTATCAAACAAAACAGTTAGCATCCTATATGTACTCAATAAATGTTGACTATTTGATTAAATAAATTAATTACTAGATGATGAATATAAACATTAATTTAATGTGAATCTTGAAAAATGGATAGGATTCAGCAGACCTTTGAAATGTAAGTGTAAAACACTTTTACATCAAAGGAGAAACTATTTGTTTTTCTCCCCAAACACCCTCCTTCATTCAGTCTACAAGTATCAATTGAAGAGTACGTGCTAAAGGCAAAGCCCTTGAGAATTACCATTCTGTAAAGCGGTGCTTCCCAGAGTTGAAGACTGTAACATTCACTAAGTCACTGTGCCCACTAACTGTGCCTGTTATCGCCTGTGCATGAAAGTCCTTTTTAAAAGTTAATGGGATCCAAATGCATAGAGCAGAATAAAAGAGAGGAATACCCAGACCAAATTACACAGGAATTTATGACACTCTGTCCCTGTGTGCTGAACCAAGGGGTCTGGGTTACTGAAGAGAGCATTCTCATGAGTTCTTTTCATCTCCTCTACACATCACCGTCCTTTCGTTAGCAACATGTTGGAGAGGAGAGCGTGGCAGAGCACCAACATACTAATCCTTTGTTTGAGAAGATCCCTAGGTCTTTATGTCCCCTTTAAGTATCTTTAATCTTCTTTAATTAACTATGAATTTCTTAATTTGTATTGTTTATTATTCTGTCCAACTGGCTCTCCTCATGGCCATCTGCCTTAATGTATATTTCATAGCTGATCTTCATATATTTTAGATGTCATACTACTCTGGGCAATCACTAACAGCCAATTTCTGTTGGCTGAAAACTTAATATTTAAATGATGAAAGCTTAAAGTACTTCTCCAAACATGTGAATATCTATTGTTAAGTTTTGAATATATCTGATAGCATTAAACTTATACCTCCTGGTTTGGGACAAAAGGAGTTCATATGTATATTAGTATCCTGAGCCTCTACAATGTTCAAATGAGGTCCAATTCATTGTCATAACTGAAATTTTCACAGGTTCTGAGATTATCTGCCAAAGATGAACTTCAGCTCATTGAAGTTGCCCCCAGCCACCCTCAAGTATTTGAGGATTGCCCAGAGATGGGGACAGCAGAGGATGAGGTGGTTGGATGGCATCACCAACTCAATGGACATGAGTCTGAGTAAACTCCGGGAGTTGGTGATGGACACGGAGGCCTGGTGTGCTGCAGTCCACTGGGTCGCAGAGTTGGACATGACTGAGCGACTGAACTGGACTGAACTGAAGAATGTCTTCTGTATTCTCAAGAGGAAGTACATTCTCACTCGGTATTAACCCTTCTTTGCCACCTCTTGCTATAAAACAGGATTGATATATGACGCCTTCAAGGTTCCTTGCTATGGTAATAGAGGGAATAATATCTCCCTCTTTGCTCTGCTTTGCTGGTGGGGACAGGTTGGGGGGCTTATGCTTGGTAGTTCACATATTTTAATAAACCAAGTCTATTTTTCATCACAATGTTTTTTATCTTAACGCACAGACATAGGTCCGTGTATTCTGATACATGGTACCAGGATATACCTTGAAAGGTAGGCTTTCAAGTAGAAATTTGCAGCTGTCTTCAGAGTAAGTTTTCTCCTCTGATGTCAGAAATTTTGTTCTTGGGAAAAGTTTATTTCCTTGATGGATTTACTCAGGACCAGTTCTTTCGAAGCATCATCTTGCTGTTGTTATATTTAATGTGCATTAATGTCTCCCAGGACGGCCCCTGTCCACACTTCTGTTTGTCATATTGAAAGACCAGCTTGTGCTCAAAATAGAATCCTTGCTATGTTCATAATACTTTCATCCTGAATGCCTTCTTTGATTTAGTAAAGACTGCTCATAAGAATTATCAAAAAACTGTTAATCCACTTCTCTCTGGATAAAAAATAAAAAAGACATACAGGCTCTCATATATTAATACTACTAACATCTTGTCAGAAAGACCTGTCTTACGTGGAGAGGTTCCCTGATGACTTTGACTTTGTATTAAACGCTGGAAAAGATCTTGGATAATGCCTGCAGTGGCAATGTTCTACAAATGAGAACATTTAGGTCCAGAAAAATTAAAGGAACTTTAAAAGTCAAGCAGCTGGAAAGTTGAATATTGATTATTATAGTCACTCAGAAAGACTAGAAAGATAAAATGTGAAGAAAAGGCTAGGAAAAATTCATCAGAACTTCACCGTACATAGTCATCACAGGTCCTGGGAATTCCTAGCGCCGAGCTAGGAGTGGCAGCGTGCCTTAGGCAGGCCAACAACAAAGCTAACAAATGTCACAGTGTATATTATTTTCCCAGGGAAGGCTTATAATAAGGAAATGTTGCCGACCAAAAATTATGCTGAGTCCACATCCCGCATCAAGTTTTAAAACTGTATTTTAGACGATACAGCTTTGTCATTCGGTATCATTTTTGTGCACCCACCCTTTCCTCCAGTAAGTGCCTTTGTGGCGGTGCTGGAGATTTTTCTGTATTTATTGTATGGTGCCAAAAGACGGGTCAAAGGACATCACTGAAATTCTTGTGGGCTAAGAAAAGAGAACATATTTCAGTGTCTTCTGAAAACAAAAGGACTCTGGGAATGGGAGCAATGAATCTGCTCTCTGACAGCTCCTCTGTTTGTGATGGTTATTGTTTACAGGGCTTCACTGCCACCTGCAAGTGTAAATTGTGCTCCTGGGACTGCTCTGCACGTAACCTTTAACTCACACTGGATAGCAAACAAATGAAAGAGAGGCAATACCATCAGATCTGATGATTTATTTTTAAAGCCCAAGTTTTTTGTTTAATATAAATGTAAAAACATAACTTTCCCTTCAAGCCAGCCAGGTAGTTTAGGCAATTTATCAAGCCAAAGGCACTGGAGCTTCACAGTAAGAAAGGAAGAAAATGCATTTGTGCCCAAGTAATTGTCTTTCTCTTTCTGTAATCTACTAAGATACATTTGGGGTGCAGGTGATTACAAATAATGATTACAGTCAAATACAGAAATTCCTTCATGCAATTAGCCCAATTTCTTCTTTAACTTTTAGAGGTGCTGCTGCTGCTGCTGCTAAGTCGCTTCAGTCATGTCCAACTTTGCTACAATGTGACTAATTTAAGTCTCTTTTTGCCTTAGAAGTGCTTTGTGTTTTTTTTTTTATTTCTTCAAGAAAACTTGTTAGCTCTCACTTTCTAATGAATTGCAACTCTTCTGAAAGACATTTTTTCTTCCATTGTCTCCTTTGATGAAAGCTATTTTATAACCTTTGTACAAGTCCTGCCCAAATACAAGCAGACCCGTGTAAAGTGTGAGCTGTGTTGTGACTATTCCACAGAGTAATCAGGTATTTACTGGGCACTTACTATATGCCAGGAAGTATAAGGAAGCGTAAAGGTTAACAAAAATTATAAGATTATTGATCTCATGGAATTGACTATAGTGGGGAGATAAGAATGAAAGTAAGGAAATAAATAAACACGATAATTTAAAGTGGGTTAAATGACTTAGGATAGGGATAGCAGTTACTTCAAAGTGAGTAGAGAGATAATACTTCCCTGGGAAAGGAATGTTTGAGCTGAAACATGAAGACAAGAAGGACTCAGGCTTGAGAAGATCCAAGGGGAAATAGCTGGGATAGAAGGAACAAGCGCCATGAAGACTCAGTCAGAACAGAAAGGGGTCAGTGAGGGGGAGTCACAGAGGCAGGTGCTAAGAGGGGCCAGGGCCCAGGTCACCCAGTGCTCTGCAGGTCACTGGACAGGATTCGAGCACATTAGGCTGCAGGAGACCGATACCGGAAAGTATGACGCAAAGGGACATGAGGGTCTTCAGGAAAGAAAGGAAAGAGGGATGAAGCAGTAATTTCATTATGATATATTCTTGAGGTGTTTGCTTTTCTGCACAGAAATTTTGAAGCTTTGGAATTTAGCAGAATGATGGTATAGCATCTCTTGTCTAATAGACTGAGTGTTTCCTTACTGTTTTGAGGTAACTAAGCCTGTTCTAACTTGCTTTGCAGGTGCATAAAAGTGGAGAGACTACAGCTACCTGATAATATACACTCCCAAGTACATTTAGTGGAACAGGAAACAAATAATATAAATGCTATAAAACCTGAGGCATAATTTGAATCACAAATTGGCAGTTAAACCTTACATTCTCTGACAAATGCAGAAGACCATCGGCTGACTGTCTTTCAACACAACAACCAAATTTCAGAACAAGGCTGCCTTGCCTTTCCTGTCTTCAGACTCGCACTCATGATAGAAAGTCAAATGAGAGGACTGTTACATTAGAATTAAAATTTCATCCATCAGACTTCAAAATCAAAAATAGCTGTAATGTTAAGACATTTCAAAGCACAGAAACATTAAGGAAATAGACTATACATTAAATCCTTTCATCTGTCAAATTCTGTGCCATTTTCCACATATTCTCAGAACAAAGGGGAAAAAAACACAGGAAATTATTTCCAGAATTAGATCAGAAAAATTAAAAACCATTTTCTGTGCAATTTACTGTACATTTTGAAAACAAAGTTCTTAATGCCACTGAAAGCCTTTAATAAACTTTGAGCTACATTTTATGGAAGCAAAAGGAAATCTCTGCTCAAAGATACAGCTGATGTGATTCTGAAAGTCAGTTTGTCAAAGGAGTTAAATCAGATTAAAAACCTGGCTCAAAGTAAGCAGAACTGGTCAACTGAATGAACATTTTGTTAGATACCTGTACAAATATGGTACAAAAGATGTCTTTGAAAAGAAGCTGAAAATTCAGCTTAGCTGATCACCTTGAGAAGCCTCTATATACTGTCTAATATCAATAACCTCAGATATGCAGATGAAACCACCCTTATTGCCGGGGTCCAGCCCCGGTGGATCCAGGGAGTTCGAAGGGTGTACAGCATTGGCGAGGAAAGACTTATTTATTAATATAAAAATATATGATTAGATTAGGAAGAAATAAAGTAGTGGGAAAATTAAGTAGAGAAAGAATGCTGAATAACTTGGTTTATGGGGGAGGCCAATAAAGTTCCAGATAAGGAGCTTGCACCATCTACGTGGGGCCACTGGCGCCTGCTTGAATCTCTAAGGGTGCCTCGCCTTAGGCTCCCTTTCACGTAGGTCTTAAAAGCCGGGACAAGTAAGTAGACTTGGTGAGCCACCCGCTCCAGATGGGAAATCAGCTGAAATTAGAGTAAGGAGGAGAGGGAGAGAGAGGGAGAAAAAGAGAGAGAGAGAGAGACGGGGGAAACCAGTCCAGCGACTAGCTCCAGCCTCTATTGTTCAGAAGGTCTTTATACCTTTTTGATTGTGCATAGAGATCAATGGGTAATACAAAATTATGCAGCATTAGCAGCCCAGACTCTTATCAAAACCAGGCTTTTCTCTCTGCATACCTAGTTGTATACACAAGTCTTAGGTGATTTACATCATCTTCTAGCCCAAAAGGGCCAATTAACATTTTACAGCCTTTTTCCGATAAGGTTTTGTCAACCAGAAGACTTATTTGTGTTGATCTTCCCAAAGTCTGGTGCCACTCTCAGAAAAGCACTAAATAAAGTTTCATTCTTACATAGCAAAGATCCAGCAACTTATAACAAGTAAAGGGAATACAGTGACTTACAACAAAAGAGAAGCAATTAACTCAAAAGTCTAGTGTTGCTAACATCAAAACTACTATATATCTTTTTAAACATCCTGATTACATTGATTAACATCCTCCCAGGTGCCTAAAAGATAAAGAATATGGAGGTCCGGCAGCAATCCTTGAGTCAACAGTGAAAAATCATCATTAATATGATTTTTAACTCTTTAGAAAAGGCTCTGTATCTTTAAGATGCTTTTAAGCTTTGTGCCTCTCGCGGTTGGGGGGCTCTAGGCAACTCACAGGCTGTAAGAAGTCTGGGGAACCTGTTAGGCAAGCTAAAGAGCTATCGGAGGGGATTTAACTGAAACATCCCTTTGAAATGCAGAAGACTAAAGCCCTGATTTGACTTTTTCCCAGAGAATATCAGAAGAGTGGAAAAGCAGAGTACAGAGGCCAGCAGATTCTTTGTGGGAAGGGGACGGGAGGAGGGGGGAGCGGGGGATGCTCAGGAAATACCAGGGGGAACCCCTGAAGCTTGATCACGTCCTTGCATATGTCAGGCTTCCTTCCGAATGACCTTGTCACGGGTGGGATTCCTCACACTGGCTCCCAGCACCTTATGGCAGAAAGTGAAGTGGAACTAAAAAGCCTCTTGATGAAAGTGAAAGAGGAAAGCGAAAAAGTTGGCTTAAAGCTCAACATTCAGAAAATAAGGATCATGGCTGATGAGATGGCTGGATGGCATCATGGACTCGATAGACGCAAGTCTGAGTGAACTCCAAGAGATGGTGATGGACAGGGAGGCCTGGTGTGCTGCGATTCATGGGGCTGCAAGGAGTTGGACACGACTGAGCGACTGAATTTGAACTGAACTGAAACACAGAAAACCTGTCATTTTCCTCCCCATTTGTCTTTTCAGCTTTAATACCCAAACATCTTAGTGGTTTAGATGAGACTTTTGTCACGATATTAACATGGTGTGTTGAGGTTTGGCAGAGCCTGGGCTTGAGAATTCTGTCTTTCCCCTATTATCTTCTGTTCTGTCTTTTGATCCGAAAGATCAGAGACCCAGAGGAAAATATAAATACCAACTACTGGCAATGTGAAGAATTCCTCAATAGTTTACCATTAATTTAAGTCAAGACTAGATAAGTTTGAATTGAATTTGAATTGGTATTGAGTACTAAAGTATACATGTAATTCACAAGATATAGATGCAGAAGAATAAAAACACTAAGATTGACGTAAATGTTTGTTTCTGAAATTTAACTACTTAAATTCAGTTCATCTTCCACAGTGTCTCTCTGATTGGTCCTATATCTTCCTGGGAAATGGAAACTGGCAATAAATTGAAATATTTCTGAAGAGAGAACCATAAAGAGCAGGTAACCAATCAATTTAAAAATAGCAAAATAATATAGAAGTTTAGCCTGTAAACGCTGGAGGTAGGTTACCGGGTCTTGCTCTGGCTTTTCTACTTATAGTCATTAACTTCCATTATTTGTATAATGGGAATAATAATAGTACCTACATCATAGGATTTGGCAAATAATTAAATGAGAGGATATCTATAAAGGGTTGAAAATTGTTCCTGGCATGTAGTTAAAAGTTATATACCTGTTAGGTATTATTTTTTTAAAAGAAGTAACAGTTTACAAATGACCAGGAATTGTTCAAGATAAAGAAAAGTAAATCCTGAAGTCTAGAGTAAATGAAGTGTGAATAAATTATAAGTAATGGTACTTATCATCTGTTTTTATCCTAACTTATTTATCGTTGGGGAATAAGCACAAATAATAAATAAAACCCAAAAGGGTATATTCATAATTCCACTATTGAAAAATAACTAATGAAACAAAGGACACACTCCTCACTACATGATAACTTGAAAAATCATGAATGGGCTTACAGAGAGCTGATTTCAAATCTAGGCTCCATCCAGGCTAGTTAGATGATCTCTCTGATATTCATGGGTTGGGTAGTTCCAACAAAATAGAAATATTAGGAAAAAAATTATCATGAGCTTCGAATAGGGATTGAGAGAACTGTGTCAATATCCCTCAGCACCTGGCACAGCATAAATGTTCCATAGAAGTTGCTGTGCTTCACTTTTACGTCTAGTGCCACCGAGGTCAGGGCAGCCTTCCTGCAAGGCCTGTCTGTGTTGCCATAGTCTGGGGCAACGGTGAAGGCTGAGCCGATAACTGGTCTACCCTGGGAAAGGACTGACTGCTCCAATATATATCTCGTCAGGTGAAGGCAACTAGGATAAATTCTAAGTTGAAAAGAATAAAAGGAAGAAAAAGGGTTTCCTCTCTTGGGCCTCAGGTTTTGTATTACTGAGATTATGTACATCAATGTACCTTGCTCAAGATTCACTGAATTCAGTGGGATGTGATGGCCCATGGCAGACTGGATCAGGGTCAAGGATGGCCTCAAATGCACTGCACTGTGAGAGCTGGCAAGACGGAGCAAGCACAGGCCAACTAGAAATGGATCAGCCATTCTTTTTAAAGGTGGGAATAGCCGCCTCTCCTTCCTATCATTTTCTCTGTTGGGTCTTCATAGAAAGACACTTTGTGCTTACTTCAAGCAGATGCTTCTACTTTCTTACCTAATGATATAGGGAATCCTGGAGTAGTATTTTGGAAGAACAGATGTTGACTTCAACAAATGTGGCATTTTACTGTGGACAAAGCCAAAGAAAATCTGGCAAATACAATTTTCATAGGCCTACTCATCTGTCAAACTAGTCCCAAGAATATTTAATCTAGATTAGCACTGTCACATAAAAAGATGCGAGCTACTTGTTGAAATTTAGATTTTCTAGTAGCTGTATTAAAAAAGTAAATGACATAATAAAAAATGTATCTGATTTAACACAATATTTCAAAAATATTATTTCAAGATGCAATCAGGAAGTTCCCTGGCAATCTAGTGGTTAGAACTCTGCACTTTCACTGCTGGGGTCCCAGGCTGAGTTCAATCCCTGGTCAGGGAGCTAAAATCTGGCAAGTCACAGGCTGCAGCCAAAAGAAAAAAATGCAATCAATACAAAAGTATTAATGAAATATTTTATACTGTCTCTTTTGTACTAATCTTCAGAATCTACAGGGTATCTCATACATATGCGTGTCTGCTACGTCACCAAGTCATGTCCAACTCCTGTGACCTCATGGATTGTAGCCCACCAGGCTTCTCTGTCCATGGGATTTCTCAGGAAAGAATACTGGAGTGGGTTGCCATTTCCTCCTCCAGGGGATCTCATCCCAGAGATCAAATCCATGTCTCCTGCATAGACAGGCAGATTCTTTAACACAGAACCACCTAGGAAGCCATCTTATACATATAGCATATCTCAATTCAGACTAACCACATTTAGTTAGTTGCTAGTAAATTAGCTCAGACTAAAGATCTGATATGAAATAATATAAGTAGACTGGGTTTTTATGTTCCTTTTCAATGACCATATATCTCGATTTAGCACCATTTGAGATAAATTCTAATGTATTTTTTTGACTCAGTTTTTAATCTATTTCAATTCCTGGGCATCAACTAGGTGGTATGCTGCTGCTGCTAAGTTGCTTCAGTCGTATCCGACTCTGTGCATCCCCAGAGACGGCAGCCCACCAGGCTCCCCCGTCCCTGGGATTCTCCAGGCAAGAATACTGGAGTGGGTTGCCATTTCCTTCTCCGTCTAGGTGGTATAAATGGCTGCAACTGTCTTATCTAAAATTATCAGGGAGAATTTTGAAGTAGTGGTTCTCAAGAGGAAACCTGATGTACAAGATCAAAACCCACAGCAATCTGCCCTTCAAAGCCATCCTGAAATGTTTTTAAAGTTTAATTACAATATCTAAGAAGACAGATATTTGCTGAATGAGTGAGCAAAGAGATGACAATGAAGAATGTATAACTGGATAAAATTCATATTTCATAACTTTATAGTTCATATTTTTATTGGTAAAGATTGATTATATGTTCTGTTAAACGATTTATGGTGAAATAAACACAGATAGATATTACTATGGGTTATCTAAAACTTTCCTTCCAAGTAAGATTTACAGAAACCTAAAATTACTTCTAAATCATTCAATTCAGGATAGAAACTGTATAATCAAGACAGACAGAGGCACGACACTAAAAAAATCTAGGACAGACCATGGAAGGTGAAGATCAGGAGAACCTTAAATTCATAACTTCAATTTTTTCAAGACTTTCTAAATCTTTTTGCTTTAAAGTTGTTCAAAATTTTAGAAATATCATCTCTACCTTTCATCATATTCTACATAAGCAGAGGAATCTGAAAATAATCATTAAAAGCTCATTTCCTCCTGTCCACACTATAATAGCTTGTCATTACGTCCTACTTTTTTCTCATGTTAGCTTACCCAAGGTCTTCTTATAAAATGTAGTTTTATTACACTGTTCCCGTACTCAAGGACTTCTTTGCTACTATCAGAGCAACTCCAAACTCCTTGGCATCTTAAATCTTCCATCAGATGCCCATACATAATAATGTCTCCTGACTCACTATCTCATCAGCCACTCCTCTTTATATTTCTGCACATTCCGTGCCTAACAAATTATTTATGTCCAGAGTGTATGAGAAACGGTGGAGAGAGACATGCCAAAGTGCTCTATGAAATTTCACTCTGTCCTTTCTGAGGCCAGCCGGAGTGCCCATGAATCAGCTGCAAGAGACAGATACGCACACTTGGCCAGGAAGCCGCTATAAATGTCAAAGAAGTGATGGGATCAAAGACGCAGGTACGGGCAACCTGCTGTTGTGAGATCAAAACCACAGAATGGAAAATCTGCTCAGCTGGTATGTTAGAAACTCCTGCCAAACACTGAGAGGTCCTGAACCCTGAGTCCCTAAGGGGCTACCCAGTGTAAGGACTTTTGGTGGCATTTGAAGGTCTGTTTTGTCAAGGTCAATGAAATGTGCCACATTAAACGACCTGTCCAGCACATGAATCAGTTTGGGGAATTTTAAGAGTTGAGTTTTTTCCCAGAAGCTTTCCAGATTAACCAAAATCATGGTTACATGTGAGTTCTTATTGTTTTACATAAGATCAGACCTTATTAAAGCTAAAAGTATAGATAATTTCATCACAGGCTCCTGTGCTACCTTCATGCGTAAAGAAGACGTAACATCAGTCCTATAAGTGGAAGAGAAAATGCGTGAAAGTTGATCGGTTACATATAGGATCTATAGAAGGACTGTGTCTTTCATCCCCATTTTCAACAGTTCTCAGCACTGAGAACAGTGACACCTTAGAGTCTTCCTTTCACTTCTTTCAGTCATTTATGACTGCTTAGCGAATGATGCGGGTGTCAGAAGTATTCTACCAAACGCATCTCAGGTTCTCCACTATCTACAGCATTTCCTATGGCCCAACATGTCCCTTTTTAAGAGTCAAATGAACAATATTCTAGAGAGGATTTGAATCTTTTACTCAAAAAAGTGTTGGTTTTGAATGGGAAAGGATGCATTCTTTATAGGGAATGCTGATATAATGTGCGCCAAGACAAGCTAAAAATACACGCCATCATGCAGTTTTCAGAATGTTAGGCTAGCTCTAGATAACTATGCTCAGTTCAGTCAGTCCAGTCGCTCAGTCGTGCCCGACTCTTTGTGACCCCATGGACCGCAGCACGCCAGGCCTCCCTGTCCATCACCAGCTCCCGGAGTTCACCCAAACCCATGTCCATCCGGTCAGTGATGCCATCCAAACAGTGCATTCGCTAATATGCAGTTTTCTTTTAAGACAGAATTGAATTTTCCTTTCTTTTGGAAATATCAAAAAAGTAACATTGTTTAACAATGTCAAATACATGAAAAAGGCTGTGTAACTTTTATTTAGTTTTATTATTGCTCTTTCCTAATATAAAATTTTATATAAAAGAGCTGTTCTTTTATCAAGTGAAAAAATTAACAATTTCTAACAATGGTACCTTTTAAAAAACCCAAGTGAGGTAAATTTGGCAAATAAGACATCTGCTGCTGCTGCTGCTAAGGCACTTCAGTCCTGTCCGACTCTGCAATCCCATAGATGGCAATAAGCCATCTACTACAAGGCAAGCATACTGAAATCTCATAAGCATCAGTGTATAACTAATATAATTGTGGTCTAAGAAAAACTCTATTAAGCAGTGGTATTAACATTTTTCTCCACTGTTTTCCTATTCTTAATATGGGTCACTGATCAGCTCCTTCAGAAATCATTTGGTATAAAATACTTTATAAAAATTAAGTTGACATTCTGGTCAAAACAATGGGTTAAACAGTCCCCATTTCTTCTACACACACACACACACACAGGACATATTTAATTACAGAAAACGGAAATCATCTAACGTTGCCAGAGTCCCATTGTCATTAGGCTTACAGGCTTATATTACAGTACGTATTATCTCATTGACTCCTCACAAAGAGGGGATATAAATATTCATGTTTCTATTTTTACAGAGGAGGAAAATGAGTCTCATACACAAGGTGATTTTTCGCCAAAGATCAGTCAATTAGGAAGGTGGAATCTGGATACGAACTCAAGTGCTTTGCTTCTACAAGCTATTTATTTATACACCATGACTCCACATTTTTAGAGCTTTGTTCTTTTTATGTTTGTTTTTCCAGGAGCTTTGTTCTTGAAACAACATTTCAGGAAATCAAGAGAGCCTCACATTTCCCCTCAATTTAGTTCTGGTACAGAAACACCACACTTACACACACACACGTGTGCACACATGGTCACGCACGTACAGAGATATGCAAAAGGTTTTAAAGTTAAGACATGTAATCATGTGCGGTGGACTCTTGTGTATGTGTGATGCATTCCCAATGAGAAGACGTAATGAGAAAGAGTCTAGATGGTTGTGGCAGTTATAAACATATTTTAGAGTCAAAAGCTTGATTCCTCCACTTCAGCGCTGTGTGACCTTGAGCAAACTGTAACTTCTCTACATCTCAGACTCCTCACCTATAAAACGGGTCGAAGAATACTGCCTGCTTCATACAGCCATCACATAAGGCCCTCGGCTGAGAGCCGGGCAAGGAGCAGAGGCGCAGGGAAGCCCGGCCATCCTCAGGCCCAAAGGGAATAAGCAGAAGACCTGCTTCCTGGCCACCGGCACTGCTGTCCAATTTTCAGAGGCGAGGTTCACACCAGCTGTGGGGTGTTTTGCAAAGTGAACTCTGCAGCTTTTTACAATGAGAAGCAATTAAGTCACCTGCTGAGTGTCGTATACAGGCTACTGAAAGGACTGTAGGGTTGGAGAAGCTAAGCTGCCCAAGTTCAAAAAGCAAGTTCCTCAGCAGAGCTACATAATAGGAAAAAAGGTCACCTTTGACTGATTTTTGCTCTTGGCTATCAAAGGTGGACAGTCTTTCACAGCATATTCCCCACGTGCTTTAACAGCCCCCTGATGGACACTTTTGACAGAACGTTGGAAAGAAATGTTAAAGAAGTGAAATGTCTAAACTAAGCTTTCTCTCTACAAGAAACTACCTTCTGTTGTAACTACCTCTAGCTCCACCATGGTGCACTCTTGAAAAGGACCCCTTACAAAGCCAAAGATACAAACAGAGAACAAAAATCCATGCTACAACTCTCCTTTAAAATGCTTTAGATTTATTTGGAAAGTTCTACAAACATTCAGAGACTCAGCTGGAAGATTATTCAAGAAAAGAACCTCAGAGTCCAGCTGAACATTGATGAATATGCTTCCACCTAGCACGGTTCAAACAAACAATAACTGAGTTACTAAATTTACCTCCTAAAAGATTTCAAAATCATAGAACTTGGAGGTTAAATAATGTGCCAGCAGCACTGAATGTGCATAATCTCCATAAGCTAAAAGCAATGTCTATGTGAAGTCATAATAACCACATGAGATGAAAAATAAAAGCCTCAATCAATACAAGTACTGCTTGGTAGGGATAAGGCAAAATAACTTGTTGGATCGTACCATTTTTCTGATTTTGGTGAATCAAACAGTTGCTTTCTTACCATACAGGAAAAACTTAAGAGGTAAAGTTCATTATTATAGATACATTCGGATGTATATGAAATTGACAATTATGCGGAGTGGGTGAGGAGTAAGTCTAGCAACTATAAAGTGATCCAACTGGAACATTGATGGTGATGCTAAAATTTAATCTAATCTTATTCAAAGAGAAATGCATATAAGTAATAAAAGTAGAAAATATGTCTTTGCACTTGGCAGTTAACTAGAGAACTCTGTGTCATCATTAGCCTTTTCAAGCATGTATTAAGATCTAATATTTTGCATGATGCATCTCTTCATTTAGAAAGATGGCACTTTCAAACCACTGTCAGGGATAATACAGTTAGAATGACTGTTTTGAAGCAGTGACCACTTTCCTTGCTGCAGGAAAGCAGTGTGATGCAGCACTGTGTAAATCAGACCATTGTTCTCAATCTCTTTTTCCTTCCGTACTATAAAATTATCAACCTGCCCCTTTAGCTGGGTCATTTCACAGTTCTCCCCTCCCTGGGGATGCTTCCTCACTCCCGCTGGGCGTGGCCACCTGACTCTCTGCAGTGGTGTGGGGTGAGAGAGCAGAGGAAAGCGCACAGAGGCCCCTCCACGCCCCAGGCTGCACGTCCCGAGACTCGACCGCAGTCGGCGCTGTGTCTAGAGTACGCGACTGGGATCAGCAGATGCAGACGCTGTGGACACAGAGGGCTGGCTAAGGGACTTGAACAGCCTCAGAGTTTGTATCCGTAGGGGGTCCTGAAACCAAGTCCTCCCCTTCCAGGGGATTACCAGGGATGACTACGTGTGGTCACCTGGGCATCTCTGAGGTTGTCATGAAAGGACACACTTAGCACAACAAAAATGAGACACATGAGCAGACCCGAACCCAACCCACAGCTGGAGTCAGCCCTGCTGACCCACAGCCTGAGACAGAGCTGACTCGGCAGGCCCCCAGGTGCAGAGATGAAGACAGTACGATGGGTTATTGAAAGCTTCTGAATTCTGGGATGGTTTGTGTAGCATTACTGAAACAAGAGCTGTCTTAAATGTTTAGAATGTGGATTCCAAAGTCAGAGAGGTCTCAATAGGAACACTTATTCTGAAGCTTAACTGTGCAACTGTGCAAACTCATTAATCTACCTGACTTTCATTATCTGAGTGTAACGACGTCGGCCTCCTAGCACTGCTGCAAGGATTAAATAGCACGGTGTATGTGAGACCAACGGGGTAGGCCCGAGAAACTCCTCTGTAAATAGCTCCTGTCATCATCATCATTGTTATAATCAAGCCATTTCTTCTACAATAGTCGAGGCCTCGCTGAGTCAATGGTAGCTTGTATCATAAAAGAACTCGTGTGAAACATCCATGGTAGGGTCTTACACAAAGTAGAACCTCATCAACATCTCTTTCCTAATAACTCTTTCCCAATCAGCACATACAGAAATGGAACTCATGATTTTTATCTCAGTAGACTTCCCTGGTGGTTCAGAGGGTAAAGTATCTGCCTGCAGTGCAGGAGACCAGGGTTTGATCCCTGGGTCGGGAAGATTCCCTGGAGAAGGAAATGACAACCCACTCCAGTATTCTTGCCTGGAAAATCCCATGAACGGATGAGCCTGGTAGGCTACAGTTCATGGGGTTGCAAAGAGTCAGATACAATTGAAAGACTTCACTTTCACTTTTCACTATGCTAAATAACCAAGGTGACCAAAAATAAAGCATCTTTTTGCACACAGAGATGTAAACTCACTAGTCCATCCCAAACTGAGGCCATAATCAAATCACTTTGAGAGTAACAACTAATTTCTCTGGTTTTCAAACCCATTTGCTATTTTTCAACCAACAGTCTGCATAGTCACACACACACACACACACACACACACACACACACACATAAGTACGGCTATGAGTCTGCAGTGGGAATCTCACACAGCTCTGAGGATCTACTGCTATAGTCTGTTTGGACTAACTGCTAAAACAAAGTGCCAGAAAATGAGAGACTTAAATAATAAACACTTATTTCTCACAGTTCTGGAGGCTGGAAGTCTGAGATCAGGGTGCGCTCAAGCTTGAGTTCTTGTTGAAGGCAGTCTTCCGGTTTTGTAGACAGCCATTTTCTAATTGTTTCCTCTCATGGTGGGAAGAGAGATAGAGAGAATTACTCTGTGTCTGAAAGAACACTAATCCTACTCATGAGGGCCCCACCCTCCAAAACCTAAGTATCTCCCAAAGACCTCACCTCGCGGGGGTTAGGACACCATACACGGACCTGAGGCAGACACAGACGTTCCGTCCATAACGTCCACCTTGAGCTGGGCACCGCCATCTTTTCTAGACTCAGCTATGCTTCCGGGGCACCTCGGTCCTCAAGGCCCCTGCACTCTACACTGGGGGCACTTCCCGTCATGGCCTCTGCCCTCTGATAGCCAAAGCCACTTGGTGCTTGAGGCCAGCATGGGGAGACACGGATCCCTTTTCTCATCCACAACAATCTGTCAGAAATGAACCAATGTAATAATCTCATCTGTCCTAATAACTTACAGAGATTTTAGAGGAAATAATCCACTCACTTTTTATGCACAGCCCTCATGCTCATAATATCCAAAAATGAGCCTGCCACGGAAGGAAGGAAGGAAGAAGCTGGACTTGAAGCAAATCTGAGAGATGGGCACCATTCTGTGGGCAGAATCGCCACTCTAGGGCAACTGACCCAGTCCTGCCACTGGGTCAGCTCTGTACCTTGCCTTCGGGTCAGGTTTGTTTTCTTTCCCTTTCCTATTAACATGGATTATTCTCAGTGAGGTCCTTCAGTCTGTCTTTTGAAATTTATCTTTCCACACGCCTAGTCTCCCTGATCTACTCACACAAATTCAGGCTTATAATGATACTGCCTTGAGCCTCCTGCTATAAATAAACTGCCATTTATTTAGCCAAAACAACATGAATAAATGATGAGGAAAAAGCTTGAATGTAGATAAGTTACCATACTCAGATGTTCAGCATTATTCTACTTTTAACCTCTTGGTTATCTAACAAGCAGCTCAAACACAGCACATCGAAAACTGAACTCTTGATTCCTCAGCCCACACCCAACCCAAGAACCTAAACACCACCTTTGGCTCTGCTGCTTCTCACATTTCACATGTAATCCAACAGCAAATCCCTTTGACGCTACAGTCAAAATAAATTTAGAATCCAGCGACTCTTCACTGTTTCCATCTCAGCGATGCTGACTCGGGTCTCTCATCACCTCTCACCTGGGCAGTTACAAGAAACCTCAAGTGGTCACTGCTTCCACAGGAGACCATCGATTGTCTATTCTTAGTAAACCCTGTGTGATCCTCTAAAAATGTAAATCAGAAAATATCTTTGCTCTGGTCTTAGCCATTTACTGCTGCCATCTCACTCACAAAAGCTAGGATCTGCTCCCTTCACTGCATGGCAAATAGTAGAGGGAAAAGTGGAATTGGTGTCACATTTTTTTTTTTCGGGCTCCAAAATCACTGTAGATGGTGACTGTAGCCATGAAATCAAAAGACACTTATTCCTTGGAAGAAAAACTATGATCACCTAGACACTAAATTAAAAAGTAGAGACATTACTTTGTCGACAAAGGTGGTGGTTTGGTGGTTTTAGTCACTAAGTCGTGTCTGACTCTTGTGACCCAGTGGACTGCAACCTGCCAGGCTCCTCTGTCCATGAGATTCTCTGGGCAAGAATACTGGAGTGGGTTGCCATTTCCTTCTCCAGGGATCGAACCTGGGTCTCCTGTGTTGCAGGCAGATTCTTTACCAACTGAGCTACAGGGAAGCCCTATAGCTTCCTAGTCAAAGTTATGATTTTTCCAGTAGTCATGTATGGATGTGAGATCTGGGCCATAAAGAAGGCTGAGCGCCGAAGAATTGATGCTTTTGAACTGTGGTGTTGGAGAAGACTCTTGAGAGTCCCTTTTACAGCAAGCAGATCCAACCAGTCCATCCTAAAGGAAATCAGTCCTGAATATTCACTGGAAGGGCTGATGCTGAAGCTGAAACTCCAATACTTTGGCCACCTGATGTGAAGAGCAGAGTCACTGGAAAAGACCCTAATGCTGAGAAAGACTGAAGGCAGGAGAAGAGGGTGGCAGAGGATGAGATGGTTAGATGGCATCACCGACTCAACAGACTTGAGTCTGAGCAAGCTTCTGGAGGTACTGAAAGATGGGGAAGCCTGACGAGCTGCAGTCCACGTAAGACATCACTGGGCAGCTGAGCAACAAGAGTTCTTACGATGCCTGTAAGACCCTACGTCACCCGACACCCTGGCTCTGCCCTTGCTCGCCCTGGGCCAGCTCACCGACCTCCTTGCTGTTTACCGACCTCCTTGCTGTTTCTCCGCTCTCCCAGGTCCGTTTCCATCTTAGGGCCTGACTCTGCACCTGAAATGCTCTTCCTCCAAGCCGATTCTTGGGTGACTAATTCCCGCAACTTCCCTCAGATCACGTTTTCTCAGCAGACCCATCCTGGCCCTACTGACGCCTCTCTCCCCACTCCACCTTGACCACCTTCTCCCATTCCCTCTGCCCTGATTCATTATTCCCTCAGTTTCCCCAAACATATCAGCACCTGTCATAGTAAATATTCACCCATTTGTTGTGAGTTGTCTTTTGCCTGTTCCCCCTCCTTTGTGTAAGCTGCATGAGGATGGGTGCTCATCTTTGTTTTGTTCATCAAACAGTGCTAGATCTATAAAGGAACACACATTAAATGGAAGAAAAACAAAATTATTTCACGACATAGTTAATGTTTATTTATATCAAATAGTACTTGCCCATCCTATGGTATAGCCCAGGGAACTATATTCAGTTATCTTGTGATGAACCATATGGAAAAGAATTTGAAAAAGTATGTGTATATATGTATAACAGAATCACTTTGCTGTACAGTAGAAATTAACACAACATTGAAAATCTACTATATTCAATACATTTTAAAAAATAGTACTTGTCTCATCTGAGCAGAGGGCCAAAGAGAGTTGTCAGATTTTATGAAACACGTTTTATTCTTCAATTCTAGTTATTTTTCCAAGTTGTCTGTATACACACCATTCTCTCGCACAAAAACACATAGTAATTACTTCATCTATTTAAATGTCTTACATATGCAAGCTTCACGTTTGTTGATGCTCTTTCTAATCTCCTGGGACCCAAGAGGTGTAAACTGACACGCAAACGTAAATTAGTCCGAATAGCTACATCATGGCATAAGTTTTAGTAATGGGAAAATATCAAACACTGCTGATGTAAACATGATACGGATAACAATGCTATAGAGAGAAAGTGGAAGGCACTTTGGAACAAGTAGATGAAAGTTATGTATCAGCTTCATAAACATGGTTTACTTACACTCGCTCTAAAACAGCATCTGTTTCTTCAGGCTCACACACAGACCTCAAGTATAACAAGTTAAAAACAGAAAGCTCTCCTCCCGTTCCCCAAACTTTCTCTTTCCTTAAGAAGAAAAACAGCACCAACATTCACCCTGTTATTCCCTCACCTTCAACACCTACTTAATACCAATAACCAAGCTCTGTCAACCCTATTCCATCAGTTCAGTCCAGTTCAGTCGCTCAGCCGTGTCCGACTCTTTGCAACCCCATGAACCCCAGCACGCCAGGCCTCCCTGTCCATCACCAACTCCCAGAGTTCACTCAAACTCATGTCTATCGTGTTGGTGATGCCACCCAGCCATCTCATCCTGTGGTCCCTTTCTCCTCCTGCCCCCAATCCCTCCCAGCACCAAAGTTTTTTCCAATGAGTCAACTCTTCGCATGTGGTGGCCAAAGTACTGGAGTTTCAGCTTTAGCATCATTCCTTCCAAAGAAATCCCAGGGCTGATCTCCTTCAGAATGGACTGGTTGGATCTCCTTGCAGACTCTCAAGAGCCTTCTCCAACACCACAGTTCAGAAGCAGCAGTTCTTCAGCACTCAGCCCTCTTCACACAGACCTCAAGTATAACAGGTTAAAAACAGAAAGCTTCTCCTCCCACTCCCCAAACTTTCTCTTTCCTTAAGAAGAAACATAGCACCAACTCTCACATCCATCCATGACCACTGGAAACACATAGCCTTGGCGAGACGGACCTTAGTCGGCAAAGTGATGCCCCTGCTTTTCAATACGCAAGCTCTCTCAATTCCGTTCCATAATGCTTCTCAAGCCACGGTTCCATTTCCTGCCTGTACCACAGGAGCACACTCCTAAGGCAGTATCCATCCCAGGCTTGCCTTTCTCAAATCTAGCCTCCAAAGAACATCTGATCTTACCATTTCATTGCTGGAAACATTCTGGTTCCCCTTGCCTTTACAGTCAAGTTTTAAAAATCTTAATGTGTCTGACCCAAAACTTTTTGGTATCTTAATATTGCCTTCCTCTTGAGAGTCAATTAAAGAAAACATTCTATGCCTGAGTGCAAAGTACACAGCAGAATATTTAAGAGGGATGATTTGGGTTACATCTCCTCAGAAGCAAATCATAAGAAAATGTGAGATGATCTGAGATAAACAGAAGCTCCCATACCTTGGCCATCTGATGGGAAGAGCTGACTCACTAGAAAGGACCCTGCGGGAAAGACTGAAGGCAAGGGAGGAGGGGCAGGGGGTGAGATGGCTGGGTGGCATCACCAGCTCAATGGACTTGGGTCTGAGCAAACTCCGGGAGACAGTGGAGGACACAGGAGCCTGGCGTGCTGCAGACGACGGGGTTGCAAAGAGCTGGACGTGACTTAGCAACTGAACAGCAACAACAAGGAGAAAAGAGGGAGATGAGGGAAGGAGAGAGGAGGTGGCGGGGAGAGGGGACGGAAGGAAGCAAAGAAGAAAGGGGGGGGGAGTGGGGAGAGCTACCTCAGTATCGACCCTTACACACGCCTGTGCTCCGTCCCTCCGGTGGTGTCGGACTCTGCGACGGTGTGGACTATAGTGGACTTAGCACCCCAGACTCCTCTGTCCATGGGACTCTCCAGGGAAGAATGCTGGAGCAGGTTGCCTTTCCCTCCTCCAGGGAATCTTCAACCCAGGGATCGAACCCATGTCTCCTGCATCTCCTGCATTGCAAGTGGATTCCTTACCACTCAGCCCCTGGGGAGGCCCGCCTTTACAGATAACAAGTCAGTAACGTTTCATATGAAAGTATACTATTTCTATTGTAAATAACAAGTAACTTTTAAAACTTTGTTTGCATCATAAGTGAATACCCAAATGGAAAAAAATTTCTCACTGGAAGAATTGTTTTCAATTTTTCCATATTAAATCCTTGCAGTAATCTCCTAGTTACATAAGGGAATAATAAGCCTGGCGGATGAATATGATATACTGCTTACTAAGGAAGAAGCATCTATTTCTCATTTCAAGTTAAATTAGATGACAGGTAAAAATACTGTTGTTGCTCTCCTTGTTTATTTAATTTTGGGGGTTCATAATTACTGCATTGCTCTATTTCACCTAAGTGTTTTCGAATGCTTCATCTCTTTCACCTTCGTGAAGACCCTGTTCTCTAGACAGGGAGTGTCTAATTGTCGAGTCGAAGTGACTCACCCCAACTGCATTGCTGTTGACGGAGCCAGCTTACTGCTCCTTCTTTCAACCACACTGACTCAGCATCTCTGTAGGAGTTGTGGATTCTCATTTATGATTAGATGGTTTGGTTTTGTAGCTGCGAGAAGCCCTTCTGATCATTTATATTCATAGAAATATCAAATATTACAGCAGCTACCTTATATCAACTCATCTCTCCCTTCAAAGAGCAGATGAGCAAACAGGACAAAGGAGATGCAGGAGGCGCACTGCCTACAGCCCCTGGCTCACTGAAAGGGCAACAAGCGCAGCACAGACACCTGCTGACTGTTACACCTGTAAGGGCACAGATGAGCCTGATTTATAGCAACAGTTTAGTGTCTGCCTGGAATGCAGGAGACCCGGGTTCGATCCCTGAGTCGGGAAGATCCCCTGGGGAAGGAAATGGCAACCCACTCCAGTACGCTTGCTTGGAGAATCCCATGGGGGAGGAGCCTGGTGGGCTATAGTCCATGGGGTCACAAAGAGTCGGACACGACTGAGCGACTTCACTCACTCACTCAAAGTGACTTTGCTTTCTCATTTTCCTTTCAAATCTGGTGGCAAAAGTAAATAAAATTAGAAGAAAGTTTTTGGAATTTCTGTTCCTACCAATTTTTAAAATTTAAAAATACTTACCATAAGAAAGTCTTCTGCTGCCTTTTTATCTCACTCTCCCTTTCTTTCTGCTGTAAATAACCTGGTGATACAGAGTTGAAACTACTGGCATCTTGAAAATGACTTCCAGGTCTTTAATCTTGCTGTTTCTGTTATCTTCCTATCTGTTTTCTTTGAACTATAAAAGCTCCGTCTCTGCCTTTAGCTATTTCTTTTTAAAAAATCTACATCTCAAAATTTTTGCTCTTCTCCTCTTCAATCAGAGGCAGTTGGGATGATGTTTCGTGCGATAAGGCTCCCAGCAGGGCGCTGAATATGTCTTCAAGCCGAGCACTTCTCAGCCACCCTTTCCTTTCGTAATGATCCGCCAGCTGTGCGCTCCTAAGCCACTTTAATGTGCTAAGTCTCTTCAGCTGTAACCGACTCTCTGCAACCCTATGGACTGCACCCCGCCAGGCTCCTCTGCCCGTGGGCTTCTCCAGGCAAGAACACTGGAGTGGGCTGCTGTGCCCTCCTCTAGGGGGTCGTCCTGACCCGGGGATCGAGCTCGTGTCTCTTAAGTCTCTGCACTGGCATGCAGGTCCTTCACCGCGTTAACAACAATGTATGATTTTAAGAAAAAGTTCACGGACCCTTTTAAAAATTAGTTGGATCACATCCAAGGTTATTTCTGGAACACTGAAGCTATAATTTTTTTATGATATGCTTTCCTAAATAGGAGAAAAAGGATGGTATACATTTAGAGGTAGGAATTTCAAAATTCTGTTTACACCTTAGGAGTAGGTTTCTGTGACTGTTATCTGAGCCATCTACTATGGTGACGAGAAAGGTGGATAATTATTTTTTAATCCGTGCATCAACTCTTAATGAAATCCAAGACGTTTTTGTTTGGGGGTATAGAAATATTTGGCACCAAATACTAAACATTTACTGTATGTCAAAATCTTGCCTACAGCCTTGCAAACTGGGTCTTGTGGAATCCAACTTGTAATTAAGAAAACTGAAGCTGAGTGAAGCCAGTGACTCGTGAAGACTACACAGCTAATAAGCAGCAGAACTGGGAGTCAGCTGGAATCATCTCACGCTAAAGCAAAAACAGTGATGCACAGTATCAAGACATATGTCATCCACCTTTGGGGGCACCCGCCACTGTCCTAGGCTCTCAAGCCCTCCCTACGCAAGACTGACTCGGAGTTAGAGCGGGTGAGCCAGGAACCTATCGCACAATGCTGAAGGAAAGAAAGAAGGGAGGGAAGGAAAGAGGGAAGAAGGGCATGGGAACAGGAGGGGCTGGCAGGACTGGAAGAGCGCCGTCCCTGCCCCACTCCACCCTGGGTGAATTTCAAGTGCAAAATAACTCCACGGGGGCAGCAATTGCGTGGGGCAGGCGTGCGCTCTCTGTAAGTGCATGGGTGGGAGCCTGTCTAACAGGTCAATTTCTCCTCCACTTTATCAGCTGTAACATGCTGTGCACATCACAGTTCTTTAGGACAAATACATTTCAAAAGAAAAATTAGTCTTGAACACTGAAACTTGCAACCGTGTATATTTTACCAAACGTCAATCCCTATTTGCTGCCTGATTTGAGTGAGTCTGATTCATTATGCAGTTTCAAGCCTGAGAAAATTCTTTCAAATAGAAAAAAAAAAAAAAAGAAGAAGAAAAAATGACTTGTCCCAAATCTTGGACCACATGCAGTTTCCAGAAGTATAATTTAAGTCATTTTCCATCATTCACTTATAATTTTGCTTTCTACTCTCCTGCTTCCAGCTAGGTTACAACCTCCTGGCCATAAGAAAAATTGCCTCAAGTCTTACCTTAATTCTTCCATTTTAAGATAATTTCAGATAAGAGCACATATTTGTTTGAGAGTCTACTGTACTATTCTCCTTTCTCTGACTAAATGTTAGACTGATTTTTTTTTTCAAATTTCTCTTCAAACTGTGACACTCTTCACTAATGATTAAGTATAATATTACTTATGATCATGTAAGAGGATCCTTCTAGATGCAAAATGTCTCAAGACAGATATTTTTTGTCATGATTGTCAAATTACCTTGAGACCTCTTTTAAAATAATATAATGTGGTGAAACAAATTTAAATTTTGTTATTATTTGTACTACAATAGTCTAAATGAATGCTACTGGAAGTGAATTTTGAACATATTTGATGGCCTACGTTTGTGCCAATAACAATAACAATAATATTCATTTTGTGCTTATATGTACCCATGTTTAAAATAAATTATCTCATTTAAGCATCAGGAAAGACCATTTCATTCTGTACTTCAGATTTCTTCCTCAGGTAAAATTCCAAGATGAGAGATTCCTGTGGGCAATTTGCAAACTCAAAATACAGTTGTATCTACAAAGATTATATTAATTTATGCTCCCACCATTGATGGGTGAAAACTCCTTTCATGTCACATTTTTGTTAGCACTGGGTAGTCTATCATTCTTTTTTCAAAAATTTCTTCATTTGACAAGCAAAACCTGAGGCCTCCCTCTTGTTCTAACTCGAATACTGACTGGTGAGTCCGCTAGCCTATTTTATTTCCTAATTGTCTGTTAGTGCCACACTGTTATCTTCGAGGATTTTCTTAATGCTGTGGTTCTCAATTTGAAAGTACTACTTAAATACTAAACCAATTAACCTTCCTCACATTTATTATAAATAGTTGTCCCAATTTAGCTTGACTCTTCACTTTAGTCTTTGTTATTTGGGACCTACAGTTTTTTATGTTCAAATAATTAAGTGTATTTATCTTAGTCTTTATATAGTGTTCCATTACAAAGCCATTTGAATAGAACGCAAAGCGTTCATATCACTCCCCTATTTTTTGACCTGCAGTGGCCCAGCCTTCAGTGTGACTTTCAAGACCCTGACTTAGTTCTCACGTATCTCTTACAGATCATCTTTCCTCATGTTCACCCTTCAAGGCTGTGACCTAATCTTGCCAAATTCCTCCTGTGAAAGCAACCTGCTTTCTTTCCCACAGCTCATTCTTTTCTCTGGTCGTTTTCCCCACTTCTGATGCCCACCGTCTCCAGCCGCATCCCACTCTTCTGATTAACTCCTCCTGTAATCTCGAGAGTCAGATCCCATGTTCTCTTTCTGGGTGCACTTCTCCAAGCCACTCATCCTGTAGAACATTTTCTCAAACGTTCCCATAGCATTCCAGGTTCAGCTCCTTCATAGCATTTACAGTGTACTCTTTCCTTCCCAACTAGACGCCAGGCGCTCTGTGCAGGCCAATAGCTGTATATTTGCATCTGTGTATTATTTGACACATAGTTATGTCAGTCATCTTTTTGTTAAATGAGTTAATGACAAAACTTGATGATGAGGGTACTAGAATATCTGGCTATGTTTTATTTATAAATATATATACATATGATTTTTATTTCTAATAATTGATGTGAAGAGAAATAATTTGGGAGTCTTACCACTTGAAGTAGGAAAGGGCAAGAAGTATAAACATGTTTCTGAGGCCAAGAACTATCGAAGTTATGCCACAGAGTCTAGCTGGGGTGTCTATAAAGAATGATTTATTATGGCCTTGAGGAAGATGTACATTTTTTCTTCCTCCTACTATATTTCCCTATTTTACTCAACCTCAAATAACACATAGTAAGTGAAATTTAAATGTTACCTCAAGCGATAACATCAGAAAAGAGAGTTTAAAGGGGGAAAAAAAATGAAAGAAAAACTAACAAGAGAAATCCTAGGATGGTTCAATGAAATATCAGGTAAAAGGTAATTTTAAAGGGAACTGGAATGGGTAGAAAACGAGATTCTCTTTCATTAGCTACATAAACCATTTTAGTGTGAACATCACTAATGAGAATTATGAACCTTCCCACAAGCTGCCAAATAAAGCAATGTCTGATGTTTATTTTTCCTAGTCTGCCTCATGAATTCCAGCCTGGTGAAAACACTGATTCATGTTCAGAACCCATTCACAAACCACTAACCTGAAAAACGCAGGGGGTGGGTGTGGCAAGGGAAGAGGCCTGGCCCCTTCATGGTACAAACGTTCCAGACTGAATAAAGTGCTTTGTCAAAAACGAAAATTATTGTCCTAAAGAACAAAAATGTCCTCAATAAAACAAAAATTGATCTCACTTCAGTGAAAAAAGCTATAAATCCATGAAACATGTTTCTCGATACAGTAAAGCAGAGATTAATGCAATAAACCTTTAAAGGAAGACATGTCAGCAAAGCAAAATATCCAGCACGTGTCACTAAATATCTGTTTATCTCCAGTGACTTTTGTCCAGGTTTAACCTCAGATCTTCACTTACTTTTTCATTTAACAAAAATGTTGGGTCTTTGGGCCGAATAACACACTATTAAGGACTTCAATAAAGTAGTTCATATAACTTCATAAGCCATAAAATCTTTTTTAAGGAGCTGATAATTTAATAAAAGTATGAAAAGAAAGCAATGAACACCTTAACTTTAAAAGCACAATGCGGGGGGGGGGAGCGGGAAGAATGGA
>SJYC01118204.1:0-53063 GCA_006408675.1 Madoqua kirkii | reverse complement strand
AAACTATAAAGCTTAAAATCATTGAACAGATTGGAAAAGCAATTATTAAAGCTATTTAGCAGAAAGTTTCTCTCAACAGAAATTTTATTATGCCTAATTTATATGAGATCTTATACCAGAAGATGGCACAAATTTGCTGCTTGTCTCTATGCTCCCCTTGAAGCACAGAAAGGACCCAAAAAATCATCTCATTATTATATTTTCACATGAAAGCCAGAAGTTAAGCTTATTCAAAATTTGTTACAGAAAAAACTATCCAGCCTCATGAATGCAACCTCATCTTTCACAATGACGGTTACAACGTGGATTTATCCGAGGGGGTCCACCGTGAGCATGAAATGAACTATTATTTGGCTGTTGACCTTGAATGGAATTCAGTGATCTAGTTATGGGCAAAATCACCTCTGCACATGTTATTCATCATCATATATCACTGCACGGAAGAACATGGCTACCAGTACCGAGCTTGCAGACGAGTCAATGCCTAAAGCCTTTAAGTCACACTCACATTTCTCCGGGGCCTTAAATTTTCCCCTTGGATGAATGAGGGTAGTAATCTTGCCCATCTCAAAGGACGACTGCGCCGGTGAATGACCGATGCACGGTGCCCGGCATACAGGAAGCTGTTGCTGTTCAGTTGCTAAGTCGTGTCTGATACTATTGTGACCCCATGGACTGTAGCCCACCAGGCTCTTCCATCCATTCCTTTCTCCAGGGGATTGTCGGAACCCAGGAGTTGAATCCACATCTCCTGCTTTGGAAGGTGGTTTCTTTACTCCTGACCCCCAGGGGAGGCCTAGGAAGTACTCTGTGGGTAATTATTATCATGGAAATTTCTCTCTCACCACACACTTGATCTGCAGTTCAGTTAGTGGGCAGGGATAGGGTTTTATTTGGGAAACAGAGTGACATCAACAAGATAGTAGAACAGTACTTTTCAGCCCTCTCTCCCCACCTAGAGAAACGGATTTTGACAAACACTTTAAGTCGAGAGTACCTTCGTGAGAGCTCGGAAGTACAGTGGAAAGGTCCCTGCACCCCACTGAAGCAAAAAATCTGAGAACAGATACATCAAAGGGGACAAGAGAAAGTTTCACTTTATCCACAGGAGCCTCTGCCAAGATGGCACAGTTCAGGGCTAAGAGAGGCCTCTCCGCCGCGGGGTCTGCCATGAAGAGAGTGGCGGCTCAGTAAACGCCCCCTTCACAGGCTGGGCGCGGTGCCCACGAGGCCGCCCCACGCCCCGAGCAGAAGGCCCGAGCGGCCAGCGCGCTGAGCCGGCTGTGGCTAAGTTATTGCCAGTTACCCTCGGCTGTTTACCTCTGTTTTATAAAACCACAAAGACGCCACCAAAAAGCTGTTAGAAGTATGAAGAAATTCAGTAAAGTTATACACAAAATCAACATCAAAGTTATACAGAAAGCAGCACTTCCATACGCCAACATGAGCGGCGCTGGTGGCTTCCGGTCACGGGCGTACACACTTGATCTGCAGTTCAGTTAGTGGGCAGGGATAGGGTTTTATTTGGGAAACAGAGTGACATCAACAAGATAGTAGAACAGTACTTTTCAGCCCTCTCTCCCCACCTAGAGAAACGGATTTTGACAAACACTTTAAGTCGAGAGTACCTTCGTGAGAGCTCGGAAGTACAGTGGAAAGGTCCCTGCACCCCACTGAAGCAAAAAATCTGAGAACAGATACATCAAAGGGGACAAGAGAAAGTTTCACTTTATCCACAGGAGCCTCTGCCAAGATGGCACAGTTCAGGGCTAAGAGAGGCCTCTCCGCCGCGGGGTCTGCCATGAAGAGAGTGGCGGCTCAGTAAACGCCCCCTTCACAGGCTGGGCGCGGTGCCCACGAGGCCGCCCCACGCCCCGAGCAGAAGGCCCGAGCGGCCAGCGCGCTGAGCCGGCTGTGGCTAAGTTATTGCCAGTTACCCTCGGCTGTTTACCTCTGTTTTATAAAACCACAAAGACGCCACCAAAAAGCTGTTAGAAGTATGAAGAAATTCAGTAAAGTTATACACAAAATCAACATCAAAGTTATACAGAAAGCAGCACTTCCATACGCCAACATGAGCGGCGCTGGTGGCTTCCGGTCACGGGCGCTGGAGGGAAGGGGGCGATGCTCGTCCCAGGCACAGAATCTCAGCTGTCCCGGGTAAGTGATCCTGGAAATCCAATGTGCGGCCGGTGACTGCTACCGACACTGCATTACACGCTCGACATTTGCTAAGAGGATAGACCTCGGGCATTCTCCAACAATGTAATAATAATGGTCTCTACGGGAGGCGACGGATATGCTAATTAGCTGAACTGTGGCAATCGTTTCACAGTCCGGGCTTCCCTAGCCCAGCCGGTAAAGATCCGCCTGCAATGCAGGAGACCCCGGTTCCATTCTCCAGGCTGGAACATTCACTCGAGTCGGGAGAGGCTCCCCACTCCAGTATTCTTGGGCTTCCCTTGTAGCTCAACTGGTACAGAATCTGCCTGCAGTGCAGGAGACCTGGGTTTGATCCCTGGGTTGGGAAGATCTCCTGGAGAAAGGAAAGGCTACCCACTCCAGTGTTCTGGCCTGGAGAATTCCAAGGACTGTATAGTCCATGGGGTCCCAAAGAGTTGGACACGACTGAGTGACTTTCACTTTCACTTTTCACAATCTATACACATATTAAACCATCACTTTGTACATCCATATATATACTTTTAATTTATCAAATATACCTCAATAAAGATTAGGGGGAGAAACAATATGTAAATAAGTTTTTGGAATCAGTAAAAAGACTGAGCTAAAAATGGGGAAAAAAGCAAAAGATTCTATGAAGCACCTCTAAAATAACAGTATGCTCAAATGGCCAATAAAAATTTTTATTAAGATGCATTTAATGCATTTCTTACAGAAATAAATATGACGAAGCATGAACCAAGAGAATATTTTGAAACTTCATAGCTAAATATTTTATTTTCCTTCATCCACAAACAAATAAAATAAAAAGGAAATTAATTTACACATTTTCTGAAGGCTTCTAAATGTTCAATAAATCTAGCAGGCAAAGGCATATACGTGTAGGCAAATCAGATTTAGTGAGCTGATTCTCCCCTTGTACTCAACGTTATTCATTCATTTCTCAGTTTACATAGGAACTGGCATACTCAGAGCACTGTAAGATTTATAAACATTATTATTTCGATAAGTAATTTTTATCCATAATGTTTTATTATTTCTATAGAACACTGAGTTAGGTCTCATACATGGTAACTTAAATTGAGACTCTGCCATCAAGAAATCTAAAATTAAGAAGCAAGACAGACTACCATATAAGAGAACAGATAAGCACATAGGTTAAGATGTGCACGTGTCTTAAGGATACGAGCATCAATAATTAGCAGAAATGTAAAATGATAACAATGTTTCACAGTCACAAAGCACTTTCCTAATATACCGGTTAAATGCTTCTCAGAGTTTTATTCCCATTTCATAGGTAAAGAAACTGACAGCGATCCTGACTGGCATGTCTTCATTTTTTACTTAGGACACTCACTGAGCATTCCTGAACTTTCCTTCGTTCTCCTTGGTGTGTGTGTGTGTGTGTGTGTGTGTGTGTGTGTGTGTGTGTGTGTGTGGTTTCTTAAAATCTTATTTATCTTTTAATTGAAGGATAATTGTCTTACAGAATCGTGTTGGTTTCTGCCAAACATCAAGATGAATCAGCCACAGGTATACATGTCCCCTCCCTGTGAACCCCCCTCCCTCTCCCTCCCCAGCCCACCCTCTAGGTTGATACACAGCCTGGGTTTGAGCTCCCTGAGTCACACAGCAAATTCCCGTTGGCTATCTATTTCACACATGGTCAGGTGTGTTTCCATGTTACTCTCCATACATCCCACACTCTCCTTCCTCCCACCCTCCTTTAGTTTTAAGAAAATCTCTCAAAGCTTAGCAAGGTACATGGCACTCAAGCTAGAGACTACGTTTCCATCTGAGTAAGCCAATGGCACCCCACTCCAGTACTCCTGCCTGGAGAATCCCATGGACGGAGGCGCCTGGTAGACTGCAGCCCATGGGGTCGCTGAGGGTCGACACGACTGAGCGACTTCACTTTCACTTTTCACTTTCTGTGCATTGGAGAAGGAAATGGCAACCCACTCCAGTGTTCTGGCCTGGAGAATCCCAGGGACGGGGGAGCCTGGTGGGCTGCTGTCTGTGGGGTCGCACAGAGTCGGAAACGACTGAAGTGACTTACCAGCAGCAGCAAGCTCTGACCACCAGGCAGTGAGTGGAACTGAGCTGTACAACCTCCAGACGCCGTAATTAAGGCCCCTTTCCTTCTTACTCCCTCTCTCTTTCTGCAGGCTACAAGGCGGATGTGATGCTGACTTCAGGCTCTGGAGGAGGACAGCACCGCAGGAGACAGTGGAGCACTGGGATGGGAGCAGAGCTGCACCCCCATACACACCCTGCACTCCCAGGTCTGTGTGGTTGCCTCAGAGACACACAAACCCCTCTCTGTGTTATCTGAGCCCTGTACCTGGGCTCTCTGCTTTCTCCTCTCTGTCTCATCTCCATTTCTCTTTACATTATTTCAGCCATGACCTTACCAATCCATCACTGAGGGAGCTAGAGACCACCTGGCTAGAGACGCAGCAAGAAGCTGGCCCTTAAGCCTAACCCCTGACCCAGCACCCTTCAGATTCGCCTTAGGGAAACAGACTCGGCACAGTACCAAGCATGGCTGCAAAGAAACGTGCTAGAGTGACCTCACGTCCTGGAACAGAGGATATTAAAAGTAATACGTGCTTCTTTCTCCGTCTATTTCACCAGAGTCACTTCTTAAAAAATAGAGTAGGCAGAATGGCGAGTCCCTTCCATTTCCTACAGAAACGGCGCCGTCTGTTAAACAAAGGAGCATGCCGCCTCCGCACCAGGAGCGTGCTGTGGTGCTGGAGCCCCGAGTTCTGGCACTTTCCCTGATACAGCCCCGAGCCTGAGTCCGGGCCGCTTCCCTTCCTTCACCGCTCCACTAGTGCCCCCATCTCGGCAGGAATCTCAGCTTTGCCACAACAAGCCCACCATGTGTTTTTACGCCTCTGTTCTTTTCCTTCATTATATTGCTTTTTGCTGATTTGTCACCCTCTGGTAAAAAGAAACACAATTTGCTTTTAAAAATACGTACACGGATAAAACTATACACACATAGGCACAAGTTCAAAAACAAAGCCAAACATCTGTGATAAAGTAAGGCTGTGCCAATGTTAACATGTAATAGAATGGTCTCAACATTTAGATACAACACAGCAGACAATGTCCAGTACACACATGCTGGAGTGACTTCACTAACGTCATGCACGTGCTTCCCTTCTTACCAGATCAGTCAGTGTGGAGCTCACGTGGACCACACGCTGACCTGACCCACCTCTGATCTTATTTCTTTTGCTTTTAATGAAAGCCGTGGTTGAAAACCCTAATTTATACAAACAAGTCACTGTGAATAGTATTAAGGGCAGTACATTATAGATAACAAGAAAATTCAAGTTAATTGAAATTAATAGTAAAATTAAATTCTGTGATCATCCTTCAGTGTAAATGAAGAACTATGCTATAATATGTCATTTATGCCTTTAGACACTAAGTTTAACTCAATTATTTGTTCAGGACTCTGAAAATCAAGCACACCTTTTATTTAAATGTTTCTCTTAATCTTTCAGATAGCTCTTTTGGAAGTAACAATTAAAAACTTGGAACAGAAAAGTGAAATGTAATACTGTATCTAATTTTACTTTTTTCAAATTGTCATTCTTAAAAGTTACAATGCTGAGAAAAAAAATAGCTCTGGCCATCACTTGTATATCTCACTGTAACAAGAATTTTTTCTTATTATCTCAGATATATCTGATTTGTTGAACTACATCATGTAATTTCAAATTTAATTGACTATGGCTGCCAAAAATATTTTTGAGATATGCTGAACTCTCTTATCTAAATATTGGCTTTAGCTCACGGGTGTAACAAACACTCTGACACCGGTAGTTTCTGATATGTTTAAATAACTCCACTCTATTTTCTAGTTATACTCTCTGCTTCACAAACTTGATTCCTTTACAGTTTTTCCACTTTATATTAATCGGTAGTACATTATCCTAATTTTATAGATATATCTCATTCAGCCGTAGGTGGATTAAACTTAAACACAATAAACGTTTATCACATCATCTTGCCATGTAACTCAGGCCTAAACTTTTGTAACCTGCAAAACTGGCGCTTCTCCATCAGCTGTTATCCGTGTAGTAACTATTCTAAGCATTCTGCAACTGTGCACATTTGAGAGGACAGCGGGTTATTAGTAAACCGTGTAGTTTTAAGTTGTAAGTTGTTTTATCACCAAAATCCCAAGTACCTCTCACCCTTATCTACTGAAAGAAAACTTTTTAGCATCTTAATGAGACGTTTTTCCTAACGGCGCCCAATCACAACCGCGTTTGTCTCTACTGAGGATTTCTCAGAGGAGCTCAGGGGGCCGAGCAGGACACAGGACTCGGCTTGTCCCCTGAACACATCAGAAACGCCTGTCCCCGCGGAAGGCTTCTCACTGGAAACTAACTGGACGCTGGCGGGATGGCTGCCGCAGGACAGGAGCTCTGGGGAGCCCCCGGGGCGTTGGGTAGGAAGGGGAGGCACGGCGGGGGTGGGCCCTGCGAGCCTGGGAGGGGCCCGGGGAGGAGAGGGACCCGCAGGGAGCGCCCCTGGGGAGCGAGCGCTGAGAGCCCCACAGTGGGGACCCCGGCCTGGGTGCAGCTGGCTGGGGGCCCTGTCGGAAGCCTGGTCTCTGCTACCGAGGGATGTGCGCGTGTGCGTGCGTGTCTGTGTGCGTGTGCATGTGTGTGCGCGCGTGTGCGTGTGCATGTGTGTGTGTGTGAAGTCGTGTCTGACTCTTTGTGACCCCATGGACTGTGGCCCACCAGGCTCCTCTGTCCATGGGATTCTCCAGGCAAGAATCCTGCAGCGGGTTGCCATGCCCTCCTCCGGGGGCTCTTCCCGACCCAGGGATCGATGCTGCAGGCGGCGTCTTTCCCACCTGAGCTGCCAGGTGGCCTTTCCCTCCTCGGGGGCCTCCTCCCGGCCCAGGGATCGATGCACGGCCTCCCGCACTGCAGGCGGCGTCTTCACCGTCTGAACCTCCAGGGACGCCCGGAGAGGGCGGCGCTCACACGCGGCCCCGCGGCACCGACCCTCGGCTTCTCTCCCGCAGCGCGGGACTAACACTGGCCGCCGATGGGCGGTGACGCCGGCTGCGCGAGGAGGAGCCCGCGCCCGGCTCAGCCTGAGCGCCTCTCCTCTCCAGCCCGGCCTCCACCGAGGCCACGGCGCCAGCACAGGCTGCGGGAAGAGGGACCCGCGCTCACACCTGACCCAGCCCTCCCGCCGAGCCCCGGCTCCGGACCGCAGAAACGTCCCCCACACGGACGTCCTTCAGGACGGCGATAGTAACCGCAAGAGAGGAAGATAAGCAGATAAGGAGACAAAGGGCGTTGTTTCAACTGAAAGAGAAAGAGGATGTCTCTAAAAAAAAACAACTAGTGAAAAAGAAACACTTCACCAAAAAGTTCAAAGCATTAGTAAGAAGAATGCTAACTGACTCAGGGAAAAGAATAGGTGAGCACAGGGAGAATGTTCACAAGGAACGAAAAACACAGAAAAGCAGCCGTCAGAACTGAAGAACACCATAACCGAAATAAAAAACACACGAGAAGGAATGAACAGAAAAATTGTAAAATCCACTATAACTACAATAATCAGGAAAAGGATAAACGTAAAGATGCAGAATAGACATTTAAAACACAAAATGGGGGGGGCATTATTTATATCTTTTAAATTGTATTTGAACTTAAATGACTACCTGTTTAAAACAAGCAGATGTAATTATAGGTCAACATATACAACCCCAAGGTAACCACAAAGATAATAGATAAACAAAAACAAGGGAGAAAGCCTGTATGTGCAAGCTATGTATAATGACACGTGTTGCACTCAACATGTCAGCAGATATGGAAGACCCAGCAGTGGCCACAGGACTGGAAAAGGCCAACCTTCATTCCAGTTCCCAGAAGGCTAGTACTAAACAACTTCCAACTATCAGACAGTTGCACTCATCCCCCACACTCATAAGGTCATGCTTAAAATCTTGCATGCTAGACTTCAGCATTACACCATCAAGAACTTCCAGGCATCCAAGCTGGGTTTAGAAAAGGCAGAGGAACCAGAGATCAAATTGCCAACATTCACTGGATCACAGAGAAAGTCAGGGAATTCCAGAAAAACTTCTATCTCTGTTTCACTGACTACGCTAAAGCCTTTGACTGTGTGGATCACAATAAACTGTGGAAAGCTCTTAAAGAGATGAAACTGCCAGACTATCTAACCTGTCTTCTGAGAAACCTGTATACAGGTCAAGAAGAAACCGTTAGAACCCTGTGTAGAGCAACTGATTGGTTTAGGATTGAGGAATAAGCACGACAGGGCTGTCTGTTGTCACCCTGTTTGTTTAACCTATATGCTCAGCACATCATGAGACATGCCAGGCTGGATGAGTGACAAGCTGGAATCAAGATAGGTGAAACATCAACCACCTCAGATATGCAGATGCTACCACTCTAATTAATGGCAGAAAGTGAAGAGGAACTAAAGAACCTCTTGATAAAAGTGAAGAAGGAGGGAGAAAAATATGTCTTAAAACTAAATATTTCAAAAACTGAGATCAAGGCTTTCCGGTGGCTCAAGCAGTAAAGAATTCAGCTGCAAGGCCGGAGACATGGGTTTGATCCCGGGGTTGGGAACATCCCCTGGAGAAGGGAGTGGCAACCCCCTTCAGCATTCCTGCCAGGAGAATCCCATGGACAGAGGAGCCTGGTGGGCTACAGTCCACAGGGCCACAAAGAGTCAGACACGACTGAGCGCCTACTCACAAGACCATGGCCTCCAGTCCCATCACTTTGTGGCAAATAGAAGGGGAAAGGCAGAAGCAGTGACAGATTTCCTCTTCTTGGCTCTAAAATCACTGCCTATATGCGAGTGGCGACTGCAGCCATGAGATCAGAAGACTGCCGCTTGGCAGGAAAGCTATGACAAACCAGACATCATGTTAAAAAGCAAAGACATTACTCCACTGACAAAGGCCCGTACAGTCAAGGCTGTGGTCTTCCCAGTGGGCACACAGTTGTGAGAGCTGGACTGTAAAGAAGGCCAAGCGCCAAAGAACTGGTGCCTTCAAACTGTGGTGCTGGAGAACACTCCTGAGAGTCCCTTGGGCTGCAAGGAGATCCAGCAGTCAGTCCGAAAGGAAATCAATCCTGAATGCTCACTGAAAGGCCAGATGCTGAAACTGAAGCTCCAGGATTTTGGTCACCTGATGTGAACAGCCGACTGATTGGAAATGTCCCTGATGCTGGGAAAGATTGAAGGCAGGAGGAGAAGAGGGAATCAGAGGATGCGATGGCTGGATGGCATTACTGATGCAATGGACATGAACTTGGGCAAAGTTTGGGAGATGGTGAGTGAAGGGAGGCCTGGTGTCCTGCAGTCCCTGGGGTTGCAAGGGGTCAGACATGACTGGGCGACCGAACAACCACGTGTATAATGACCTGTCACTAATAGGTTTGCATTTGCATTGAATTTTATGCTTTGATAAAATCACATTTGAAATAACATTCATTTTCAAGTCTTGCCCTTAAGTTGTCTCTTGGGGCTATAGCTTACAGGAAATCAAAGTTTACTGACCAGAACTACCGTGACATTGCACTGTATCAGTTTAGCCAATCTAAATCAGCATTTCCTAGAAGCTTCTTGAATGGCTCCAACTGAGACTGACCACAATAGAAATTTGCATGATATTAATATTTGAAAATGAAAGTGAGGAAACAACAGTTTCCTCCCCTCCTCTCCCTTCTCCTCCCCTTTTCTCTTCCTTCCTTCTCATCTTGGAGGCCACTGTAAGAGCGTCAGGCAATGCAGCAGCTCAGGCGCCCGACTGCTGACCTGTTGCAAGCTCAGCTCACTGGTAGGAGGCAACAGCCAGCCCCACGGCATCTCCTACAGCTTCCTGGCTTCCAGGGGATTCCCTCCCTACGCTTTTCCACAAGCTGGGAAGCTCCGTGTGTACTTCTATGACAGAGGATGCCAGCTTCTACTGCAGGTCACCCACACCATCTCACTGAGTTGGAGATGATGAAAGACTAGATTCTAGCATGTCCTTGCTCCTATTTCATGTCCTGTTCTCCTCCCCAACATCAGAGGAGCCTGGTGGGCTACAGTCCACAGGGCCACAAAGAGTCAGACACGACTGAGCGCCTACTCACAAGACCATGGCCTCCAGTCCCATCACTTTGTGGCAAATAGAAGGGGAAAGGCAGAAGCAGTGACAGATTTCCTCTTCTTGGCTCTAAAATCACTGCCTATATGCGAGTGGCGACTGCAGCCATGAGATCAGAAGACTGCCGCTTGGCAGGAAAGCTATGACAAACCAGACATCATGTTAAAAAGCAAAGACATTACTCCACTGACAAAGGCCCGTACAGTCAAGGCTGTGGTCTTCCCAGTGGGCACACAGTTGTGAGAGCTGGACTGTAAAGAAGGCCAAGCGCCAAAGAACTGGTGCCTTCAAACTGTGGTGCTGGAGAACACTCCTGAGAGTCCCTTGGGCTGCAAGGAGATCCAAGCAGTCAGTCCGAAAGGAAATCAATCCTGAATGCTCACTGAAAGGCCAGATGCTGAAACTGAAGCTCCAGGATTTTGGTCACCTGATGTGAACAGCCGACTGATTGGAAATGTCCCTGATGCTGGGAAAGATTGAAGGCAGGAGGAGAAGAGGGAATCAGAGGATGCGATGGCTGGATGGCATTACTGATGCAATGGACATGAACTTGGGCAAAGTTTGGGAGATGGTGAGTGAAGGGAGGCCTGGTGTCCTGCAGTCCCTGGGGTTGCAAGGGGTCAGACATGACTGGGCGACCGAACAACCACGTGTATAATGACCTGTCACTAATAGGTTTGCATTTGCATTGAATTTTATGCTTTGATAAAATCACATTTGAAATAACATTCATTTTCAAGTCTTGCCCTTAAGTTGTCTCTTGGGGCTATAGCTTACAGGAAATCAAAGTTTACTGACCAGAACTACCGTGACATTGCACTGTATCAGTTTAGCCAATCTAAATCAGCATTTCCTAGAAGCTTCTTGAATGGCTCCAACTGAGACTGACCACAATAGAAATTTGCATGATATTAATATTTGAAAATGAAAGTGAGGAAACAACAGTTTCCTCCCCTCCTCTCCCTTCTCCTCCCCTTTTCTCTTCCTTCCTTCTCATCTTGGAGGCCACTGTAAGAGCGTCAGGCAATGCAGCAGCTCAGGCGCCCGACTGCTGACCTGTTGCAAGCTCAGCTCACTGGTAGGAGGCAACAGCCAGCCCCACGGCATCTCCTACAGCTTCCTGGCTTCCAGGGGATTCCCTCCCTATGCTTTTCCACAAGCTGGGAAGCTCCGTGTGTACTTCTATGACAGAGGATGCCAGCTTCTACTGCAGGTCACCCACACCATCTCACTGAGTTGGAGATGATGAAAGACTAGATTCTAGCATGTCCTTGCTCCTATTTCATGTCCTGTTCTCCTCCCCAACAGCTAGCCTGGCTGGCCCACAGCAACATCTGATCTATCACCAGACTCGAGTCCTTGCTTAGACACATCCATTAGGTCTCATAATTCTAAGAGCTAAGTGAAAGTGAAGTCGCTCAGTCGTGTCCGACTCTGTGACCCCATAGACTGTAGCCTACCAGGCTCCTCCATCCATTTTATTTTCCAGGCAAGAGTACTGGAGTGAGTTACCATTTCCTTCCCCAGGGGATCTTCCCAACCCAGGAGTCGAACCCAGGTCTCCCACGCTGGAGTCAGACGCTTTACCGCTTTTCAGTCTGAGCCACCAGGGGCGTCACGAGATCTAGATGGTGAGATCTAAAGCCTATAATGAATGCTCTATTCTATATCACTCATGCCGGCTGTTCCTCCTGACCAAACCTTGACAATAGTCAACATTTTCTCAATGTTGATCATTTCTATGTCCATGCCCAACAGCTGAGGGCTTCCCTGATGGCTCAAACGGTAAAGGATCAGCCTATAAAGCAAGAGACCTGTGTTTGGTTCCTGAGTCAGAAGATCTCCTGCAGAAGGAAAAGACTACCCACTCCAATATTCTTGCCTGGAGAATCCCACGGACTGAGGAGCCTGGTGGGCTATAGTCCACAGGGTCCCAAAGAGTTGGACACGACCGAGTGACTAACACACACACACACCCCACAGCTGAACCATAACCATGCCTCAGTATTTTTGCTTCATTATCTTCATTCTAATAATAAAAACTACTTATCTAAAGGTAATTGTGTCATCTCAGCTAAAGTGTTATTATTTATCCCAAACTCTAAAAAGTCATATTCCATAATGCTCTTTCAGTAAGACTCACACAAGCATTGAAACTCAGCCTCAGTGCTTTGCCAACTGTGAGTCAGTTTATTCTTTACTGTGTTTCACCATTAAATGTAAATCTTGTTAATATAAAATTAATTCATACAATATTGACACCTTAGTCGAGTGATGGTCGGTATAGTATCGTGATCATAAATATAGATTGCAGAGTCAAACACCAGGGTGAACCCAGCTTCTCCTCATACCTGCTGTGTATACTGGACATGTTACTTATCTCTCGTCCTTCATCTCTTCATCTGTAAAATGGGACTAAGAAGAGTCCCTGTGATTCAAGACTGGCTGTAAAGATTTAAAGGAGAAGGCAGTGGCACCCACCCCAGCACTCTCACCTGGAAAATCCCATGGACGGAGGAGCCTGGTGGGCTGCAGTCCATGGGGTCGCTGAGAGTTGGACATGACTGAGCGACTTCACTTTCACTCTTCACTTTCATGTACTGGAGAAGGAAATGGCAACCCGCTCCAGGATTCTTGCCTGGAGAATCCCAGGGGTAGGGGAGCCCACTGGGCTGCCGTCTATGGGGTCGCACAGAGTCAGACATGACTGAAGCGACTTAGCAGCAGCAGTAGCAGTAAAGATTTAAAAATTAATGTAGCGAAAGTTTTTAGAACCATCCCTGGTATAATGTAAAGAAAGACCTTATTGGCATTAATTAGCTATTATTATTAAATATATGCCACAAATTCAGATAAGAGACTAATGAGCAAAAGAACGAAGCTCTTTTTAGCCAGTGGGCTGCATGTATGACTCCTTTCCAGTGATGTTCTGTCTCATAACAACTCATAAGTGGCTACAGCATAAATTTTAAAGGGCCTGTTCCTGCTAGCAACACCTATAATGCACTCTAGTATTTTCTATTATTTTCTATTTGATTTTATTAACATGGTGGCCACATAACTCTTCCTTTAGGGAATTCTTTTTTTTTCTTTTTTGTCTCAGCTTCTTGACTTAGACCTGAAAGCCTGAAACAATTATGATGGGAATGCTGGGCAGAGTTACAATGAATTGCTTAAATTAATCAGTTCCTGCCCCTGGAGCTGTGATAAATTCCCCAAAGTGCATCCTGCCACACGATGGGGGAGGAGTGGGGAGGATGTTGAGAAGACCTCAGCAATACCCACTATCATACATATATTATCACATCTCTATGAGCAAATATTTTGGGAAATTCTCTTTTTCTGAGCTTTGGTCCTTAACATTAACTCCTGTCATATGGGTTATGATGTATTTTAATACAATCTCCTAAGACTGCCAGCTCCCACACCAAATGCTGCTCATAATCTACTAAGTTGATTTCATGACCTACTAAGTTATAGTTTATAGCTTACAAAACCCTGGACTACCTTCAGGAGCAGAGCTGTAGATCCATGCCTTCTCTTTCCAAAAAAAAAAAAAAAAGAGCAAAGAGAAAGAGCAGCTCAGAGGCCGGGCTGCCTTCCGGCTTCCTCACTGTCCCTCCCCGGCCGCCACCCACGGCACTGCTTCCACCTGTGCCTAGCTTCTATTTCTCTTTCCCTAGTTCCCTAACCTCACTAGTAGCATTTAAGAACATGAACACTGGAGTCAGAGGCTTGAAGTTGAGCCTCAGTTTTGCCCGATTAGTTCTCTGACCTTGAACAACACTACCTCTTAGAACGTCAGTTTTCCCTACGTGCAAAAATAGGAGACTGTAATCAACTCATCCATAATACTAAAGCCAGGACCAAATGAGATGAGACATGAATGCCTGGAACATACAAAGTACTTAATATCAATCAGCTGTGAACGTTGCTCTAAACGCTAACTCACATAATAAGCTAATCACTCATTTTTATAAAAGACTACTTAAAAGTAATTAGCCTCCAATTAAAATAAGTAAATTTTTAAAAAAGAAGAATGGGCCAAAATAAATAAATGACTACTTAATGTTTCCATTTCCAGGACACTAGATGTCAAAAACCTAAGCAAAGAACTTCTAACGACAGAATGTCAAAGATCAGTCAGCTTACAAAGAGAAATTTTATGGCCAAAAAGCACTTCTCATGTCCTCAAGTCACATTCGTTGTTCAGTCGCTCAGTCATGTCCAGCTCTTTGTGATCCCATGACTGCGGCACGTGAGGCCTCCCTGTCCCTCACCGTCTCCCAGATTTTGCTCAGACTCATGTCCGTTGAGTCGGTGATGCCACAGCTCAGCATCAACATCCAGTCGGTAATGCCACTGGGCATTGCTGACACGTCACAATACAGACAGCTATATACTTGACTCTATTGTTGCTGACAAGAAGGGGAAAAAAAAAGCAGATTTGTTTTTTCTTAAAAAGCACTAACAATATTTCTCTTTGTCTCTGAGTTAGCCTGGAAATATTTCAGAATTAGACCCATGGAAGTAAATTATTTTACTTTCTTCTGCTAAGACTAGTATTTTTAAAAAGCAAATCTTAAGAAATGATTACACAGTGAGCTCTTTTGGAAAACAAGTAAGTCAAGACGTGAATTCACTGAATGAAAACTGTTTTTAGAATCATTAACAATCCACATGACACCCCCAGCCCTCCCCCAATGAATCTTCCAATTTGCACTTGCTATTCTATACTTTTGTTGAAATCTATTTATGTATTCACATTACTTATTCACAGCCAGGAGATCAGAGCCCTAAAACAGAAATCACATTAAATGCAGCAGACAGAATGTGAAAAGGCTGTAAAATTACCCATCCATAGTTATGGAACTGTTATTAACCCTATGGCAACAGGCCAATCTAGAGAGGTTGTTTAAAGTTGTCATTCAGAGAGTGTTAGCGCTCCACTGTGGTCCCATAGTTTCCACATCCATTATGTCTGATTTACAAGTTTTCACTTTGGCAATGCGTAACATTCGCCCACTGGTAGTGTCGTCTTTTGCAGTTAGTAGAAGTTATATATTGAATTTTGACAGCAAATGCATGAGGTAGATTTATGTCCATGTGTTCACTGTTATACAGTTCTGAATAGTCAGTTTCCCAAAAGCGAACTTCAGTGGCTTCAGCTGCTACCCATAAGCTTCATTTGGTGCTAAACAGAGGCACTTTAGACTAGAGGACATGAGTGAATGGCGAAAAGAGGGAAAGCTGAATAACTCTACAGACAAAAAGAGCCAGGGTTTGATCCTTCGGGTTTTCCACTCTTTCACTGCTTTGATATAGGAGCATCTTATAAGTGAACTGAATTCCAGTAAGATAATCAGCTATGGATTCACTTTTAATTCTTTCAGTATACTGTAGTGATGCATCATTCTTTAGATACATGCTTCATTACACTGAGTTGAAATGGCTAAAGAAGACCTAACTTATGCCTGGAATAAAATGGGAGCATGGAAAGAATAAACATCTGTGTATCTCTGACTAATTATAGAATTTCTTTGTATAATGAAGAATGGGCCAAAATAAATAAATGACTACTTAATGTTTCCATTTCCAGGACACTAGATGTCAAAAACCTAAGCAAAGAACTTCTAACGACAGAATGTCAAAGATCAGTCAGCTTACAAAGAGAAATTTTATGGCCAAAAAGCACTTCTCATGTCCTCAAGTCACATTCGTTGTTCAGTCGCTCAGTCATGTCCAGCTCTTTGTGATCCCATGACTGCGGCACGTGAGGCCTCCCTGTCCCTCACCGTCTCCCAGATTTTGCTCAGACTCATGTCCGTTGAGTCGGTGATGCCACAGCTCAGCATCAACATCCAGTCGGTAATGCCACTGGGCATTGCTGACACGTCACAATACAGACAGCTATATACTTGACTCTATTGTTGCTGACAAGAAGGGGAAAAAAAAAGCAGATTTGTTTTTTCTTAAAAAGCACTAACAATATTTCTCTTTGTCTCTGAGTTAGCCTGGAAATATTTCAGAATTAGACCCATGGAAGTAAATTATTTTACTTTCTTCTGCTAAGACTAGTATTTTTAAAAAGCAAATCTTAAGAAATGATTACACAGTGAGCTCTTTTGGAAAACAAGTAAGTCAAGACGTGAATTCACTGAATGAAAACTGTTTTTAGAATCATTAACAATCCACATGACACCCCCAGCCCTCCCCCAATGAATCTTCCAATTTGCCACTTGCTATTCTATACTTTTGTTGAAATCTATTTATGTATTCACATTACTTATTCACAGCCAGGAGATCAGAGCCCTAAAACAGAAATCACATTAAATGCAGCAGACAGAATGTGAAAAGGCTGTAAAATTACCCATCCATAGTTATGGAACTGTTATTAACCCTATGGCAACAGGCCAATCTAGAGAGGTTGTTTAAAGTTGTCATTCAGAGAGTGTTAGCGCTCCACTGTGGTCCCATAGTTTCCACATCCATTATGTCTGATTTACAAGTTTTCACTTTGGCAATGCGTAACATTCGCCCACTGGTAGTGTCGTCTTTTGCAGTTAGTAGAAGTTATATATTGAATTTTGACAGCAAATGCATGAGGTAGATTTATGTCCATGTGTTCACTGTTATACAGTTCTGAATAGTCAGTTTCCCAAAAGCGAACTTCAGTGGCTTCAGCTGCTACCCATAAGCTTCATTTGGTGCTAAACAGAGGCACTTTAGACTAGAGGACATGAGTGAATGGCGAAAAGAGGGAAAGCTGAATAACTCTACAGACAAAAAGAGCCAGGGTTTGATCCTTCGGGTTTTCCACTCTTTCACTGCTTTGATATAGGAGCATCTTATAAGTGAACTGAATTCCAGTAAGATAATCAGCTATGGATTCACTTTTAATTCTTTCAGTATACTGTAGTGATGCATCATTCTTTAGATACATGCTTCATTACACTGAGTTGAAATGGCTAAAGAAGACCTAACTTATGCCTGGAATAAAATGGGAGCATGGAAAGAATAAACATCTGTGTATCTCTGACTAATTATAGAATTTCTTTGTATAATTGATTATATTTTGAGATGAGTTTTTACTGTCTCCAGTGTTCTTGCCTGGAGAATCCTATGGACAGAGGAGCCTGGTGGGCTGCTGTCCACAGGGTCGCACAGAGTCGGACACGACTGAAGTGATTTAGCATGCGTTTACTGTCTTATGCTAAAAAAAATCCATCCCATTACATTCTGATCATTGCTTCTTCTAATATACTAGTAAAAAACTATTCAGTTTTTCTTAAAGGATTAAAATTAAGCTAAACTAAACAACAAAAAGAAGCAGAATGCAAAGATGTAGGAAGGCAATCACTACTAAACAATTTGTATCTTCAACAGTAACAACTCCTAAAAATGCTTTCATAACTTACATTGTTTCCACAATAACCTGTATGAGTGCAATACAATCTTACAAAGCTCAAAAGCAAAGGAAAGTAAACAATTTATTATTTATAATATATGCATGCATGCTCATTCCCTTCAGTCATGTCCAACTCTGTGCAACCCCATGGACTGCAGCCCGCCAGGCTCCTCTGTCCATGGGTTTCTCCAGGCAAGAGCACTGGAGTGGGTTGCTGGGCCCTGCTCCAGAGGGTCTTCCCGACCCAGGGATCGAACCAGGTCTCCTGCATCTTCTGAATCACAGGCAGATTCTTTACCACTGAGCCACCGGGGGAAAAAGCAGATGAATGACACATATTCATTTATAACCAAATAGAAAGCAGAAACAGAAATCTGAACAGTGATTACCATGGTAGGCAGAGACGAATGATAAAGGAAGGAAATTTGAAAGACGAAAGCTATTGCTGGTGTTCCAGGACTAGGGTTGGTAAACTTAGACCCACAGGCGTCCCATTGTAACCTGCTGGCCAAGGGAAGGTTTCCTGGTAGAGAGCCAGGCTCACTTGTTAGCATACTGCCAAGTGAATCTCTTCATGCGGCAGCAGCAGAGTTATTGCTCAGTCTTGAGTCCTGCCCGACTCTTTGCGACTCCATGCACAGCAGTGCACCAGGCTTCTCTATCCTTCACTCTCTCCTGGAGCTTGCTCAAACTCATGTTCGTTGAGTCAATGATGCCATCCAACCATCTCATCCTCTGTTGCCCCCTTCCCCTCCTGCCTTCAACCTTTCCCAGCATCCGGGTCTTTTAGAATGAGCCGGCTCTTCGCATCAGGTGGCCGAAGGATTGGAGCTTCAACTTCAGCATCAGTCCTTCCAATGAATATTCAGGACTGATTTCCTTTAGGATTAATTTGTCTGATCTCCTTGCAGTTCAAGGGACTCTCAAGAGTCTTCTCCAACACCACAGTTCAAAAGTATCAATTCCTCAGCACTCAGCCTTTTTCACAGTCCAACTCTCACATCCATACATGACCACTGTAAAATCATAGCTCTGACAACACAGACCTTTGCCAGCAAAGTGATTCATCCAACCATCTCATCCTCTGTTGCCCCCTTCCCCTCCTGCCTTCAACCTTTCCCAGCATCCGGGTCTTTTAGAATGAGCCAGCTCTTCGCATCAGGTGGCCGAAGGATTGGAGCTTCAACTTCAGCATCAGTCCTTCCAATGAATATTCAGGACTGATTTCCTTTAGGATTAATTTGTCTGATCTCCTTGCAGTTCAAGGGACTCTCAAGAGTCTTCTCCAACACCACAGTTCAAAAGTATCAATTCCTCAGCACTCAGCCTTTTTCACAGTCCAACTCTCACATCCATACATGACCACTGTAAAATCATAGCTCTGACAACACAGACCTTTGCCAGCAAAGTGATATCTCTGCTTTTTAATATGCTGGCAAGATTTGCCATAGCTTTCCTTCCAAGGAGCAAGCGTCTTTTAATTTCATAGTTGCAGTCACTGTCCACTGTGAATTTGGAGCCCAAGAAAATAAAGTCTGTCACTGTTTCCATTTTTCCCCCCATCTATTTGCCATGAGGTGATGGGACCGGATGCCATGATCTTCGCTTTTGAATGCTGAATTGGAGCTCGGCTTTTTCACTCTCCTCTTTCTCCCTCATCAAGAGGCTCCTTAGTTCCTCTTCACTTTTTGCCATAAGGGTGGTATCATCTTCATATCTGAGGCTCTGATGTTTCTCCTGGCAGTCTTAATTCCAGCTTGTGATTAATCCAGCCTGGCACTTTGCATAAGGCACTCTGCATATAAGTTCAACAAGCCAGGTGACAATATACAACCTTGTCACACTCTTTTCCCAATTTTGAATCAGTCCAATGTTCCATGTCCGGTTCTAACTGTTGCTTCTTGACCACATACAGATTTCTCAGGAGACAGGTAAGGTGTTCTGATATTCCCATCTCTTTAAGAATTTTCCAGTTTTTTGTGACGCACACAGCCAAAGGCTTTAGCATAGCCAGTGAAGCAAACAGATGTTTTTTTCTGGTATTCTCTTGCTTTCTGCATAATCCAAAGAATGTTGGCGATTTGATCTCTGGTTCCTTTGCCTTTTCTAAATGCAACTTGTATATATGGAAGGTCTCAGTTCACATACTGCTAAAGCCTAGCTTGAAGGATTTTGAGCATTACCTTGCTAGCACGTGAAATGAGTATAATTGTGTGGTAGTCTGAACATTCTTTAGCATTGCCCTTCTTTGGGACTGGAATGAAAACCAGCTTTTTCTAGTCCTGTGGCAACAACTGAGTTTCAATATTTGCTCAAATATTCATATTGACTACAGCAGTTAAACAGCATCATCTTCTAAATTCCAGTCAACTTTTTGATCAAATACAAATTAAAGTACAGTGTTTCTTTTTAATGTTTAATTGTCCTTATACACCATTTCATTAGAGCAAGTTTATATATAGACCAGTGATTCTCAACTAGGGTCAGTTTTGACACCTCTCCACCCACCACATGGACCATTTGGCAGTATCTGGCGACTTTCCACTCGGCTGTTACCACCAAGCTACCTAGAAAGTAGAGGTCAAGGATGATATGGAACAGCCTAGAATGTACAAGGTAGCCCAGATCAAGAAAGCCCCAAATGTCAACTGGGCCAAGTTGAAACACCCTGATAGTTTCTTGGATTGAATAGAAGACAACTAGAGAAGATTCTTATGGTGAGGCCAAATTTAACACAAGTGACACCTCTTACAAAATTCCTTCTGGATTTGCTCCCCCAGGATGGATACCCAGGGGCTTCCCAGGCGGCACAGCGGTAAAGAATCCACCTGTCAGTGCAGGCGATGCAAGAGATGTGGGTTCGATCCCTGGGTCAGAAAGATTCCCTGGAGTAGGAAATGACAACCCACTCCAGTATCCTTGCCTGGAAAACTCCAGGGAGAGAGGAGCCTCGTGGGCTACAATCCCTGGGGCTGCGAGGAGTCGGACAGACAGAGCGACTGAGCCTACCTGTCAGTGCAGGCGATGCAAGAGATGTGGGTTCGATCCCTGGGTCAGAAAGATTCCTTGGAGTAGGAAATGACAACCCACTCCAGTATCCTTGCCTGGAAAACTCCAGGGAGAGAGGAGCCTCGTGGGCTACAATCCCTGGGGCTGCGAGGAGTCGGACAGACGGAGCGACTGAGCCTGCGCACACAGCCAGACACACACACCTCCTGCACACTTTCATACAAATCGCCTGCACAGCGAAAAGACTTGCGGCTCTCTCGGTAATGCAGACTTCTTGGGTATGCGTTCTTCTCAGACCAGAAGCACTGTTCAGTCTGAATTACCCACACATACGGATTGCCCACGTTCTTTGGTGTATTCTCCACACAGGAGACAGCACATGGACGTAATATCTTAACTTATACTGTGGCTTACACGTCACCATTTCATATAGATCACTGGCCATCTCTCAACAATATGGACTGCCAAAGCACACTTTTGCAAGCTCTCTTATCTTATGCAGCTTTGAGTAGAGTGCGCGGCGTCCATGCGTGCCTGACCCACATCCAGATGATACTAGTGAGCAGCCTTCTTAAAAGAATGTCTGGAAAATTGCATGTCATGAACTTCAACAGTCTGCTGTCACCACCAGGAGGAAAAAAATGATTTCAGTAAATGTTCCAGCTGTATCCCAAAGAGGCAGTGAACATTTTCATTGAAATAAAAAATCTGTTTTATAATTAGTATTCCATATATAACTGTTTCCTTTTTAATTTTAGTGCATTAATGGGCATTTCTAATCTTCACAAGAAGATATATGACAGCTTTGTTGTTCATTAGGGGTCTGATTAGTAGCCTCTGACAAAGTAGGATTCCAAACAACCACAATTAGTAAATGTTAATAGCCAATTCTGAATCTTCCAAAATGCATGCTCTGATGTTCACAATCACAGCTAGCATGCCCATTATTATTTACTTATAGATGTTGTTAATAAAGACCTAGTAGAAACACTTATTAAGGAAATTGAAATAGTTTCTCTGCAAATTCATTTTCATTGAAATAAAAAATCTGTTTTATAATTAGTATTCCATATATAACTGTTTCCTTTTTAATTTTAGTGCATTAATGGGCATTTCTAATCTTCACAAGAAGATATATGACAGCTTTGTTGTTCATTAGGGGTCTGATTAGTAGCCTCTGACAAAGTAGGATTCCAAACAACCACAATTAGTAAATGTTAATAGCCAATTCTGAATCTTCCAAAATGCATGCTCTGATGTTCACAATCACAGCTAGCATGCCCATTATTATTTACTTATAGATGTTGTTAATAAAGACCTAGTAGAAACACTTATTAAGGAAATTGAAATAGTTTCTCTGCAAATGAATTAATCAATGTCTTTTTCTGTGTGGTCCATTTTAAACTGCAAAATTATTCAGGTTTACAATGTGCCTTAAGATGTAAAGTTCACCAAGTGAAATATAAAACATTCTCAGAATTAATCTTAATTAATTGCTCTATCCACAACTAACCTAGACAAAATTATAAAGCAGATAGTATATATCTCAGCGTGCTTTCTATCCAATATATTTAGAGGTGCAAGAGCCTCTTTTCATTGTTTCATTTTTTTTTTAACTAACTCCATCCCTATCGGTTCAAGTTGTTCATGTTTCCAACAGGGCAGTTACTGTTGGAAACACTGTGTGGTTCAGTCTACCACACAGAGTGAAGTCGCTCAGTCGTGCGCGACTCTTTGCGACCCCATGGACTGCAGCCTACCAGGCTCCTCTATCCATGGGATTCTCCAGGTGAGAGCACTGGAGTGGGTGCCATTGCGTTCTCCAGGTCTATCACACAAAAGCCACATCCACAAATCTAGCCAGAGTGAGCCTCCCCTACCTTGAGCTACCTCTGAAGCTGTTGTAAGACCACCACGCCCTTGAAAGTGTTACTGTTTAAAGGCAACTATTTGCATAGCATGTTCTTAAGATTCTTCTTTAAAATTATTTCCTTACTTGGCTTTGTGGGGTTCTAGTTGCATTATGTGGGACCTTTCCATGCTATGCTTGGGTTCACTTGCCCTGAGTCATATGGGATCTCTGTTCCCCGATCAGGGATCAGATCTGTGTCCCTTCGTTGCGAGGCTGATTCTCAACCACTGGAGCACCAGGGAGATCCCAGACCTTAAGATCCTAAAGACATGCTCTTTTATGTTTGAGAATTCATCTTAACTTTACATTTTATGTAAAACAGCAAAATATCACTATTAAGTATGGTGTGGAAAGTTAAGAATATATGTTTTAATTCCTAGAGCAAATACTTAAAAAGTAATGTGGAAATGCCAAAGACAAAGGTAAACATGGATTTAAAAAAATCGATTAATCATAAATGACAAGAAAGGAGGAGCAGAGGAACAAAAACAGAGGTGGCAAAGAGAAAATAAATGACAAATTGACCGGCTAAATCCAACAAAACCAATAATTACATTAAATATTAATAGATTGAACATGCCAATTGACAGAATTAAAATATCACATTCAATTTTAAAAAAGGAAATCCCGACTACATGCTGGCTCTTGCATACGTAAACTTTAAAGATGAAGAACATGTCGACTGAAAGTGAATGGGTGGGAAAGATGATGGACTGCTAACAGTGAGCAAGAAAAGACTGAGGTGTTAGATCACTATCAGACAGAATATATTCAGGACAAAGCGTATCCTCTCTATGACCTGAGTGATAATAAAATACATTATATGAAATGAGTGGGGTGCAAAGGTTGCTCTTGTTGCTCAGTTGCTAAGTTATGTCCAACTCTTTGCAACCAATGGACTGCAGCAAACCAGGCTTCCCTGTCCTTCACTATCTCCCAGAGGTTGCTCAAAGGCATGTCTGCTGAGTTGATGATGCCATCCAACCATCTCATCCTCTGTTGCTCCCTTCTCCTCCTGCCCTCAGTATTTCACAGAATCAAAGTGTTTTCCAATGAGTCAGTTCTTCACATCAGGTGGCCAAAGGATTAGAGCTTCAGCTTCAGCATCAGTCCTTCCAGTGAATAGTCAGCGTTGATTTCCTTTAGGGTTGACTGGTTGGATCTCCTTGCAGTCCAAGGGACTCTCAAGAGTCTTCTCCAACACCACAGTTCAAAAGTATAAATTCTTCAACACTCAGCCTTCTTTATGGTTCAACTCTCACATTCATACATGACTACTGGAAAAATCATAGCTTTGACCATACAGACCTTTGTCAGCAAAGTGATATCTCTCCTTTTCAATATGCTGTAAAGGTTTGCCATAGCTTTTCCTCCAAGGAGCAAGAGACTCTTCAGTTTCTCTCTGCTTTCTGTCATTAGGGTAGTGTTATCTGCATATCTGAGGTTATTGATATTTCCCCCGGCAATGTTGATTCCAGTTTGTGCTTCATCCACTACAGCGTTTCTCATCATGTACTCTGCATGTAAGTTAAATAAGCAGGGTGACAATATGCAGCCTTGAGGTACTCCTTTCCCAGTTTGAAACCAGTCTGTTGTTCCACGTCTGGTTCTAACTGTTGCTTCTTGACCAGCACAGAGCATACAGTTTTCTCAGGAGGCAGGTAAGGTGATCTGGTATTTCCAACTCTTTAAGAATTTTCCACATGCAAATGAAATCATGCATATAAAGAAATGTTTAACTTTAATGCCTAATTTAAAACTAGCTTCTTAAACTTCTGCCAGAAGAAGCTAGAAACAGTTCAGTAAACCAAGAATAAATAGAAAAAAGAAAAAAGCAAACGGAAGAGTGGAAATCAAAGAAACCGAAAACTGGCAATTGAGAAAACTCAAAATGCCAAAAATTGTTTCTTTGAAAAGATCAAAGAAATCAACCCCAGGCTATACTGATCCAGAGAAAGAGAGAGAGAATGCAAATTACCGTGATCAGCTTTGAAAGAAGTCTTGTCACTACAGATCTAGAAGACATTCAAAGGACAAGAAGGAACTATTTTGGCTCAGCAGGTAAAGAATCAACCTGAAATGCAGTGGACTAGTTAGATCCCTGGGTCAGGAAGGCTCCCCTGGAGGAGGAAATGGCAACCCACTCCTGTATTCTTGCCTGAAAAGTCCCACGGACTGTGGCCTATGGGCTACAATCCAAAGGGTCACAGTCAGACATGACTGAGTGACTGAGCCCTCAAAGGAAATATTCTGAATAAATGATGCCAACAATTTGGACTACTTGATAATATCTACTGTGAGAAGCTGTTGGAAAGAATAATGTATCTAGGAAAATGTATATAAAATCCTTAGGTTACACTGGTGCCAACAATAAGTCAGGCCTCATATCTCTCACACAGCCTCTTAACTCCATGGGCATGAATAATTCACTTAATAAGTGAGAAAAGAGGAACTTAAAAATAATAACTAATTTTCAGGTTTACACAGAAAACAAAGAAGAGTTGTTATTTGAACCCATTGTCTACTTGGCTTTAAAGCTTATGCCTTCTTTTCTTCCAGAAACATTTTAGTAAAACCTGGCTGTTTCCAAGAAACACGCACTACATGCCCAGGAATAAAAGGGAACCATAACACAGCAGAAAATTTACCATATGTCTATGGACTTCCTTGATAGCTCATCTGGTAAAAAAAAATCCACTTACAATGCAGGATTCCTGGGTTTGATCCCTAGGTCAGGAGGATCCCCTGGAGAAAGGATAGGCTGCCCACTCCAGTCTTCTTGGGCATCCTTGTGGCTCATCTGGTAAAGAATCGCCTGCAATGTGGGAGACCTGGGTTTGATCCCTGAGTTGGTAGGATTCCCTGGAGAAGGGAAAGGATACCCACTCCAGTATTCTGGCCTGGAGAATTCCAAGGACTCTATAGTCCATGGGGTCAAAAAAAGTCGGACATGATTAAGTGTCTCGCTTTTCACTTTCACTGTGGTTTAAAGAAAAGGAACTAGTGAACACTCAAGCACCCAAGCAAACTCCAGTATTAAAGTCCCATTCTTCCTTATGAGCTATGATAAGAATGCAGAAGTAGGAAGTCAGGAGATACCTGGAGTAACAGGCAAATTTGGCCTTGGAGTACACAATGAATCAGGGCAAAGACTAACAGAGTTTTGCCAAGAGAACGCACTGGTCATAGAAAATGCCCTCTTCCAACAACACAACAGAAGACTCTACACATGGACATCACCAGATGGTCAAAACCAAAATCAGATTGATTATATTCTTTGCAGCCAAAGATGGAGAAGCTCTACACAGTTAGCAAAAACAAGACCGGGAGTTGACTGTGGCTCAGATCATGAACTCCTTATTACCAAATTCAGACTTAAATTGAAGAAAGTAGGGAAAACCACTAGACCATTCAGGTATGACCCAAATCAAATCCCTTATGATTATGCAGTTGAAGTGAGAAATATATTCAAGGGATTTGATCTGATAGACAGAGTGCCTGAGGAACTATGGACAGAAGTTCGTGACACTGTACAGGAGGCAGTGATCAAGACCATCCCCAAGAAAAAGAAATGCAAAAAGGCAAAACTGTTGTCGAGGAAGCCTTACAAATAGCTGAGAAAAGAAGAGAAGCAAAAGGCAAAGGAGAAAAGGAAAGATATACCCATTTGAATGTAGAGTTCCAAAGAATAGCAAGGAGAGACAAGAAAGCCTTCCTCAGTGATCAGTGCAAAGAAATAGAGGAAATCAATCGAATGGGGAAAACTAGAGATCTCCTCAACAAAATGAGAGATACAAAGGGAGCATTTCATGCAAAGATGGGCACAATAAAGGATAGAAATGGTATGGACCTAACAGAAGCAGAAGATATTAAGAAGAGATGGCAAGAATACACAGAAGAACTGTACAAAAAAGATCTTCACAACCCAGATAATCATGATGGTGTGATCACTCACCTAAAGCCAGACATCCTGGAATGTAAAGTCAAGTGGGCCTTAGAAAGCATCACAACGAACAAATCTAGTGGAGGTGATGGCATTCCAGTTCAGCTATTTCAAATCCTGAAAGATGATGCTGTGAAAGTGTTGCACTCAATATGCCAGCAAATTTGGAAAATTCAGCAGCGGCCACAGGACTGGAAAATGTCAGTTTTCATTTCAATCAATTCCAAAGAAAGGCAATGCCAAAGAAGGTTCAAACTACCTCATAATTGCACTCATCTCACATGCTAGCAAAGTAATGCTCAAAATTCTCCAAGCCAGGTTTCAGCAGTACATGAACCGTGAACTTCCTGATGTTCAAGCTGGTTTTAGAAAAGGCAGAGAAACAAGAGATCAAATTGCCAACATCCATCCTAAAGGAAATCACTCCTGACTATCCATTGGAAGGACTGATACTGAAGCTGAAACTCCAATACTTTGGCCAACTGAACTGATTGGATCATCAAAAAAGCAAGAGAATTCCAGAAAAACATCAACTTCTGCTTTATTGACTATGTCAAAGCCTTTGACTGTGTTCAGCTCAGTTTAGATCAGTTCAGTCGCTCAGTCATGTCCAACTTTTTGCAACCCCATGGACTGCAGCATGCCAGGCTTCCCTGTCCATCGCCAACTCCCGTAATGTACTCAAACTCATGTCCATTAAGTTGGATCACTACAAACTGTGGAAAACACGTAAAGAGATGGGAATACCAGAGCACCTGACCTGCCCCCTGAGAAATCTGTATGCAGGTCAAGAAGCAACAGTTAGAACTGGACATGGAACAACAGACTGGTTCCAAATCAGGAAAGGAGTACATCTAAGCTGTATACTGTCACACTGCTTATTTAACTTATATGCAGAGTACATCATGTGAAACGCCAGGCTGGATGAAGCAAAAGCTGGACTCAAAATTGCTTAGAGAAATATCAATAACCTCAGGTATGCAGATGACACCACCCTCATGGCAGAAAGCAAAGAACTAAAGATGCCTCTTGAAGAAAGTGAAAGAGAAGAGTGGAAAAGTTGGCTTAAAGCTCAACATTCAAAAGACTAAGATTATGGCATCCAGTTCCATCACTTCATAGAAAATAGATGGGGAAATGGTGGAAACAGTGAGACTTTATTTTCTGGGCTCCAAAATTACTGCAGATGGTGACTGTGGCCATGAAATTAAAAGACACTTGCTCCTTGGAGGAAAAGCTATGACCAACCTAGACACAGGTCCTTCTAGTCAAAGCTATGGTTTTTCCAGTGGTCATGTATGGATGTGAAAGTTTGAATATAAAGAAAGCTGAGCACGGAAGATTTGATACTTTTCAACTGTGGAGTTGGAGAAGATAAGAGAGTCCCTTGGACTGCAAGGAGATCCAGCCAGTCCATCCTAAAGGAAATTAGTCGTGAATATTCATTGGAAGGACTGATGCTGAAGATGAAACTCCAATACTTTGGCCACCTGATGCAAAGAACTGACTCATTGGAAAAGACCCTGATGCTGGGAAAAATTGAAGGCAGGAGGAGAAGGGGATGACAGAGGATGAGATGGTTTGATGGCATCACCGACTCAATAGGCATGAGTCTGGGTAAACTCTGGGAGTTGGTGATGGACAGGGAAGCCTGGCATGCTGCAGTCCACGGGCTGCAAAGAGTCAGACACTACCGAGCAACTGAACTTAAGGTTAGGATTCTGAATGGGCACTGACATAAAGCTTAATACGGACACTGAACTGTTAAAGTCAGAGGACCTCTACAGAAGAGCATTCCAGTTTGAGATTGTCAACTGAAAAATATAGCCACGATCTGAGAGTAGACAGTTACTTTATTTGGTGGGAATTTTTAGGACCCCAAGCCAGGGAGACAGTACCTCGGTAGCTCTGAGAAAACTGCTCCGAGGAGGCTGCAGGGGCATCAGGCAATATGCAGCTTGCCACAAAGGGAGCGGGCGGTCTGATCATTAAGGATCAGGTGTGGGTGAAGGAACTTCGTGTTCTGTGTGCGGGAAGATGCAAGCCGCTGGGCTTACTGGTTTCATTCCTTCAGTGTGCACCACAGCTGTCAGGGGTCAAATCCTGTCTCCCTGTCCACCCTAAGGAATGGCCGAGGGCTGCTTCCTGCATTCCCCCGGCTCCTCCGCAATCACCGCGAGCACGGGGCGCCAGCATCCTCTGGAGAGCAGCTTGGGAAGCGTGCATGCACAGCTGGAGACCGGACGTCCTGATAGCTGCGGTGTCTCTTGCCTATTGATACGGCAGGAGATAGTTTCATTTCACAAGACTCAATTTCAGAACACTAAAGCCCATGCCTTTTAAATGATAGAACATGATGCTTTAGTAATAGATACAGTTTACCTTAGTGGATGCTTTTAAAAAATTGTATCTAAATATTATTTTCTGTTTTCTTATTACTCCTAACATTCTAGTTGTCAAAATTGTATATTGTGAAAAAATTTGTTAATTTTACTTTTAAATTTAAAAATACAGGATAATAATTTGCACTTTAAAATTCTAAAATTACAATTAAATTTTAAGTACTATGAACATAATATAAAATAACCATAATCACAGTAACTTTTCTAGGTCAGGAAGTAGGTTTCATACAGCTTAATACTTGCTATTAGGTAGTTAGAATAGGAAACAGGAATCCAGAATCCAGAAACCCAGGCGGTGGCTACAAGATAAGGAAGTGAAACGCCCTCGAAAATAGAACAAAGGAAGGTCGGAGGACGAAGAGCACACCCCAGGTGGGGCAAGCGGCGCTCCCGGGTGGCGCAGGTTACGCAGGGCAGGCCCAGGGGAGAGGCAGACTCGCGCGAAGTGGAGCCAAGGGCCAGCTCCCTCCCTCCCTCTCTCTCTCTTTCTCTCTCCTGCGCTCTCTCTCTCTCTCTCCGCATCTTTTGGGTCGGCGTGCCCTCACACCTCAAAGATGTATTTACCTTTATTTTCTAAATGAAACTGAGCTGTAACACGGAGCCGTAACACTGGTCCATCCAAGAGCTGTAACGCTGGTCCGTTGCTTCAAATTTGTGTTGTGACGAGACAGAACCTAGGAAATTACATCCTCCCCTGACACCTGCCATAAAAATCCAGTGCCATCCAAATTGCTTATTTACTTTTACTGGCGGATAATTCCTTTACGGCGCTGTCAGCTTCTGCCGAAGGGCAGGGTGAATGAGCTGCAGGTGCACACAGCCCCTCCCTCGTGAGTCTCCCCCTCGCGCCCCCAGGGCGCCACAGAGCCCCCGGCTCCCTGTGCCTCCAGCAGCTCCCACCAGCTGCCTGTTTCACGCGTGGTGGTGTACCGTCAGCACTCTCTCAGCTCAGCCCACCCTCTCCTTCCCTCCTGCCCACAGATTCCTCTGCACGTCTGCATCTCTATTCCTGCCCTGCAAATACGCTCACCTGCACCGTTTTTTCTGGATTCCATAGATATGCTTTAATATACTACATCTAATTTCCTCTTTCTGGCTTACTTCACTCTGTATGGCAGGCTAGGTTCTTCTGCAAGTGGCCAGCTTTGTTCCTTTTTATTACTGAGTAATATTCCATTGTGTATATGCACCACACCTTTTTCATCCATTCATCTGTCAGTGGACATCTAGGCTGCTTCCAAGTCCTGACTACTGCAAATAGTGCTGCAGTGGACACTGAGGTACCTGTTTCTTTCTGAATTATGGTGTTCTTAGGGTACATGCACAGTAGTGGGATTGCTGGGTCTCTTTTAGTTTTTTAAGTGAGCTCCATACTGTTCTCTAAAGTGAGTGTATCCAAATTATTTTTAACCAAATTACTTTTAAATTGTTAACTGCTATATATCTATACCCCAATGTACAGAATATAAATTTAATTCATAAATTTATAATTTGTATATAAATTAAATGGATTTAGCAGAGTAATAATGAATTTAACAGATTTAAATTATGATTAATGGATTTAACAGACAAATCATGCTGAAAATGCAATTACTTAAATTAGTTACATTTCTAAAACATCAACCAAAAATCATCTGTGCTCAGATTTCTTATCATCAAAATGCTAAATGACAGTGGAACAAATTTTCCATTTTCTATGTGAAATTGTAATATACCCTTACTCCTGAGGGTGAATCTAGAGCCTATTATACAGAGTGAAGTAAGTCAGAAAGAGAAAGAAAAATATCATATACTAACACATACATATGGAATCTAGAAAAATGGTACTGATGAATTTATTTGCAAGGCAGCAATGGAGAAACAGACATAGAGAACAGACTTATGGAGATGGAGAGAGAGAAGGAAAGGATGAGACTTATGGGAAGAGTAACACGGAAACTTACATTACCATGTGTAAAACAGACGGCCAACAGGAATTTGCTGTATGTCCCAGGGAACTCAAACAGGGACTCTGTATCAACCTAGAGGGGCAGGATGGGGCAGGGGAGGAAGGGAGGTTCAAGAAGGAGGAGCCGTTAACCTATGGCTGATTCATGTTAAGGTTTGACAGAAAACAACAAAATTCTATAAGCAACTATCCTTCAATTATTAATTTTAAAAGTACTAAATGACAGTGGAGCAAATTTCCAATTTCTATGTGAAACTATATGCTCACTTCTGTACCATGGCAAATTATAAATCCAATGTGAATACAAATCAAAAATATTTTGAGATATTCAAGAATTTAAAACATCAGTTGACTATTCTTTGCAAGCATGTGTGCATGCATACTCAGTCAGGTCCAGCTTTGTGCGGCCCTGTGGACAGTAGCCCACGAGGCTCCTCTGTCCATGGGACTCTCCAGCAGCCCACGAGGCTCCTCTGTCCATGGGACTCTCCAGCAGCCCACCAGGCTCCTCTGTCCGCGGGACTCTCCAGGCAAGAGTGCTGGAGCGGGCTGCCACTGCCTCCTCCAGGGGGTCGTCCCGACCCAGGATAGACTGGAGTCCCTTAGGGCTCCTGCATTGGCAGGCGGGCTCTTCGCCACTGGTGCTGCCTGGGAAGCCCCCAGATTTCTTTCCAAGAAACCCACTTAAATAAGAGTGGAAAATAAGAAGGAAGACTTGGAATGTGAAACACAGCTTTCCAAGGAAAATAATGAAGTGTGAAAAAATGAAGTGTGGACCTGTGCAGCAGGTCCAGGAAATACCAGGTCCAATGGAGAAGACGAACTTGGTGGGCTCCAGGAAGAAATTCAGGTGTGAGAGCTGGACTGTGAAGACAGCTGAGCGCCGAAGAACTGATGCTTTTGAACTGTGGTATTGAAGACTCTTGAGAGTCCCTTGGACTGCAAGGAGGTCCAACCAGTCCATCCTAAAGGAGATCAATCCTGGGTATTCATTGGAAGGACTGATGCTGAAGCTGAAACTCCAGTACTCTAGCCATCTCATGAGAAGAGTTGACTCATTGGAAAAGACCCTAATGCTGGCAGGGATCGGGGGCAGGAGGAGAAGGGGATGATGAAGGATGAGATGGCTGGATGGCATCACTAACTCGATGGACGTGAGTTTGAGTGAACTCCAGAAGTTGGTGATGGACAGGGAGGCCTGGTGTGCTGCTATTCATGGGGTTGCAAAGTCGGACACGACTGAGCTACTGAAAAGAATTGAACTGAACTGAGGAAGAAATTCCTCCTAAAGAAAGCTACAAGAAACAACACAGAAATACAGTTTACAAAAAACTCATCTTTGTTATAGGAAGTCAATGACAGTGTGGCATGATTTACAGAAATTTATGAAGGCTGGAAAAGCTAACCCAAGCACTTACCTGGCAGCCCAGTGTTGACTCTGAACTTCCACTGCAGGGGCGTGGGGTCAGTCTCTGGTCAGGGACTTGAGATCTCACATGCTGCTGTGGCACATCCAAAAAAAAAAAGAAAAAGCAAATCCATTTGTCCTTAATCTTGGTGATATTCTTTTTCTAACCATGAAGTATTAACAGTGGACCTTTAGGAAGGAATTCTAGCAAGTGGTGATGATTCTGAAACTAAAAATATTAAAATAAAATGTATTTAGAATCAATATATGAAAGATCCTGAAGTATTTATCTAAATATAGACAATACATGAAATATTTATCTGGATGCAGGCAAAGCATAGGGTAGTTACCTCAAGTCAACCTCTAGATTAACAATGAAAGACTCCATTATGCTTGCAAAGTCTAATATAAATATTATTAGTAATAATGATGTGAAAGTAAAACTGCAGATGGCACGATCAGGAGAGGAAGGATCAGGGCACCAACAATTACGTCTTATATTAGTGCAGAGCCAAGAAGAGTCACTGTCTGACTTTGATGAAATAGTAAGTGTAAGTTGATAAGGAATGCTTAACGTTATGAGAGTGACAGTGTTACTCAGTCGTGTCTGACCCTTTGCAGCCCCCCGGACTTTAGCCTGTGAGGCAACTCTGTCCATGGGATTCTCTAGGCAAGAACGCTGGAGTGGGGGTAGCCGTTCCCTTTGCCAGGGAATCTTCCTGACACAGGGACTGAACCCAGATCTCCAGCATCACAGGCCGATTCTTTACCACCTGAGTCACCAGGGAAGAGGCACTGTCTGCATTTGAGGAATAATAAGTGTGAGTTGACAAATAACGCTTAAAGTTATAAAAGGAGCTAATAAAAGATAATTAATAATACCAATAACAATGATTAAGAGGAAGGGACTGAAAAATATGAGTTAAACACCAATCTTCCCTACTAGATTCAATAGAGCTGATATTTCCAAAGCTGATATTTCAAGAATACCTTATTATTTAGATGATGGGATTATCCAACACAAGATCTAATAATAACAGCTGAAAATGATTGTTTCTGACAAGGGAGTATAAAGGATAGAGCTTTTCATTATAAGCTTTTCTGTACTGCTGGAATTTTTAGCATACCCCCATTCTGTTTTGGTCGCAACAAATAATTTTAAATAAAATATAAAACAAAGAGAAAGAGTATTTCACAGATAATAGCATATAACCTTGACTAACAAATGAATACTCAGAATATATTGCCATTGACATGAGCAAAAAAAGCCTATAAAGGCAAGAATAGAACAAATTTCTTTAAGAGGTAGACGATGGCTATAATTCATATAAAGTATTCTATATGCAATTTCATTAGCCATAAAACAAAAATTGATACAGCAAGAATCATTCTACTTCTAAAAGTTCTGCAAGCAATGCTCTTGTACCAGCTGAAGGGAACGTTGAGTCAAAACATTGCAGAGCAGCCTCAGGGCTGAGTCACCCCTGAAAAGACCCAGGTCATCAGCAAATCAAGGACTTCAACACATTCTTGAAAGGATAAGAAGGATTAACCCTATTCCAATGATGAGATATATAAATAATGAAAGATGTCAGCCAGCACAGTCTCCAGCAGAATTTTTGAGCCATCCACAATGCTTTCATTAAAGTTTCACTGTCACGAATTAATATAATAGAGAAAATGTCTCCTTCAAAGCTAAGACCTTAGGATCCAGAGGCCTTTCTCCTTACTTGCAGTCTTACTTTACGTCACCTAAATGCCCAGACTATTTTAGCAGTTTTATAAACCTCAGACCCCAAACTACATAAGGAAGATGCAATGTAAAAGTTCATGATTTTATATTATTCAACAAGCTTAAATACTGAAAACACCAATTGTCTTACAGTCTTCTCAGCTTCAAATGAGTTTCAGCCAGCTCCGGGAGTTGGCAATGGGCAGGGAGGTCTGGCATGCTGCAGTCCACGGGGTCCAAAGGGTCAGACATGACTGAGTGACTGGACAGAACTTCTCAGCTTCACCCCTTCTCCGGTAAACTGGATTCAGCTGTGAACACATCCATGATGCATCAGGTGCTTATCAAGACACACTTATTCCCACCTGCTTCCCAAGAGTAGGTATTCTGTTTCTGACCACAACCGTGCATCTGCAGCTCGATTGCGGGGAAGATCACTATACTCACAGCCATCCAGGTGCTACTCGATGTCTTACGGTGAGCAGCACGGTCCAAAGAATCTTTCTGCTCTGAAATGCGTTCAAGTAGATTCTGTTATGTTAGTTCCTACAGGACTGCGTCACCGGTGGATTACACTGCTTGTGCCAAGATGGGGAAATGGAACGGGAAATCTGTGTGTGTGTGTGTTGCTCGTGGTCATGGGAAGCCAGGCGTTATTGAAGTTACTAGAAGGAGGGAGCGGGAGGAGATCATAAGTCATATTATGTAACATAACAGTTATAGTAACTGGTACTCCAAACAGATTTGTAACTTCTCTTAAAGCACTGTAATATGATACAACTGCAAAGCTCCAACAAGAAACACGATGCAAGACCCCAGAAAGCCTGAGAAACACAGGCAATAACATAACAGCATCACCAACTAAATGACCGGTATTGAGTACTTATGAATCATATAGTTTACCTATACTTACATTTATCTATATTATTTAATCTCAAAAAATCCTATGTACTAAGTGCTATCACAACCTTTATTCTGTTGATGAGGAAACAAGAGACTTGGAAAGGAAATCTAACCTGCCCATACCTAGCAAATGGTATAACAGCAATTCAAACCCAGACAGTAGAATTCCAAATCTGACATGATTAAGCACTCAGCTCCTGCATAGCTCAAGGAGGCTTCCCCGGTGATTTGGTGGTAAAGAATCTGCTTAAAATGCAGGAGACGAAGATTCGATCCTTGGGTTGAGAAGATCCCCTGGAGAAGGAGATGGCAACCCACTCCCGTATTCTTGCCAGGGAAATCACACGGACAGAGGAGCCTGGTGGGTGACAGTCCCTGGGGTCAGAAAAGACCAGGCAACTAAACAACAGCGGTGAGACAAAGGTTTACGTATAAAGAGTAGATGACTGAGTTTACTGAAGCTGAGCTAAAATATACTCATTAGGTATCAAAAAAAAAAAGGGTTATAAAGGAAAATAAGAAAAGGGGGTAACAACCTGTTGAGCTAGTACTAAGAAAAATTTAAAGGTACCTAATCTCTTTTGTAAATATCTCCCAAAACTCAAGACCGATACAGGAAATAGTTAGGTATAAATCACAATTAACAAAAGACGAGAAAGGCAGAAGTAAGGCTGAACATATTTTAAGAGTTTATTTGTAAGCAATTTTAATTTAATAGCATATTTTAATAAGGGCTTCCCTGGTAGATCAGGCAGTAAAGAATCTGTCTGCAGTACAGGAGACCTGACTTTGATCCCTGGGTCAGGAAGATCCCCTGAAGAAGGGACTGGCAACCTGCTCCAGTGCTCTTGCCTGGAAAGCTGCATGGACAGAGGAGCGTGGTGGGCTGTAGTCCATGGGGTAGCCAAGAGTCGGACACGACTAAGTGACTAATGCTTTCACTTTTTAATAAAACAAGTTAAATTTATTTCTATGCATAAACAGAGTACTATGAAAGGAAAAGAGAAAGTATATTTTAAAAAAACTAAAGGATCTAATCTTATTTTTAAAAGACTGATATACAGAGATTTGTATGGTAAAGGGAGGTGATGAAATTTTGAGGTTCAGTATTAGAGAGGTTTATCAGGTCATTAATATCTAATTCTGTGTTCAATCTGACATTCGTTTTTCTCTTTTTCTGTAAGCGTTATAGCAACAACTACATTTTCCCTATTTCCTGAACTTTGAACCTGATATGCATAAGACCCTCAGTAGTCTTTCAGAAGAAGGAATGATCTAGCCTTTTGGGGAATAGAGTAAGCCCAACCTAATTGAAAAGACTCAAGATTCTACAACTCTGAATCTACTGCCGCTGCTGCTGCTAAGTCACCTCAGTCGTGTCCAACTCCGTGTGACCCCATAGACAGCAGCCCACCAGGCTCCCCCGTCCCTGGGATTCTCCAGGCAAGAACACTGGAGTGGGTTGCCATTTCCTTCTCCAATGCAGGAAAGTGAAAAGCGAAAGTGAAGTTGCTTAGTCGTGTCCAACCCTCAGCGACCCCATGGACTGCACCCTTCCAGGCTCCTCCGTCCATGGGATTTTCCAGGCAAGAGGACTGGAGTGGGGTGCCATTGCCTTCTCCCTAGATCTACTTTGGGACAGAAATTTTTTCAAGACCATTTAGAGTTGAAATACTATCTTCTTTGAGAATTTTGTTTTCTAAGAGTTGTGAATACATTTAAATATTAGATTAAGAGATGAATAGGTGAAAAGATAGGTAGGTAGGTAGGTAGAGAGACGGACTGATTGATTTCTAAGAGAACTTGTGAACACAGAATGTAAACTAGGATGTAAAAAAAAAAAAAACAGTGTAGTCAAAAGGAAAGAATTAAACTCAAAATTCTATCCAAAATAATTCAGTTTTGAAAATTCATCAAAAAATTATTTACTCAAGTTACACAGACCAAATGTAATATTCCATGTCAGTGGGACACTTCATGGCTTGTCACCTTCATATGTAAATACAACTTTTTAACTATTTTTTTTCCTCGAGTTGGCTCAGGTTCCCACACGTTTCTCTCAGATATTGCCACTTAGCAGTGTGACTGCTACATGTAATATAATATGACAAGACTGCCCATTAATGTGTTCTCCAAAACACCCTTAAGTAACTGACTTAACACAATATTTAGAATGGTGCAATCAGCTGGGAAATCGTGCTCTTGACTATACTGACTGCTGAGCACAGATCCTAGCATTTCCCTCCAGACTTTTATCCCTGAGCTTTCAGGGGCAATTTGTTCCCCCTGGAATCAAGTGCTCCAAATCAAATAAAAGTTTTAAAACAATGTTTTATTCTCTAGAGCACAGACTTTAACATAGAATAAAGAGGATTCTCCTGCTTAATTTACTATTTTCTTCCTTTCTCTACAAAATTACTAGTCACACTCAGTCCCCATTAATTGTTCAACTACAAAGGTTATTCAGAACTTGGATTCATTACAACAGAAGAGGTTTTTCTAAATGTTACTTTTCCAAGCCTCATTTTTTTCCTTGTCTAGTCAAAATACAAATGTAGGATCCACTGTTAAACTACATTTCTCTACCATGGAACATAAATGTCTGTTTCTCTCCAGAAATCATCTATCACTTACAACAGAATCTCCAGAGTCTTTATTTCAGATTTACTGGATCCGAATCTCTGAAAAGGAGGCAAGATAAATTGCATTTTAACAAGCTTCACAAAAGCTTTTTGGACATATTAAAATTTGAAAGTATTAAATTATAAATTCCATAATTCCTCATCTTGATTGTAGACTTATTAATTGAAGCTTGATGAAGAAGTGAAAAAATAACATTTTATATATATATATTTATGTGCGTATATATACATATAATAAGTTAGTAAAATATTATAATCAAACTTCAAGACTTCAAACTCAGACCCATTAACTATAAGATATTTTTTAAATTTTCAAATAAAAAGGTAAGCCATATTAAATGAAACTTAAAGGGACTGAGATTCGTATTCTTTTTAACATGTATACGAAAATATCGAATTCAGAACTGAAAGTTAGGTCAGTGAACGAATTGCTCGTTCATTCTTTAGCTGATCTGTGTCGATCCTTCTACTAAGTGCTGGAGAAGGAAACAGGAATTAGATATACTCCAGCTAGGAGAATAGACACAGAAAAGAGATCTCTGTAGCATAATGCAGTAAACACAGGCAAGGGTAACCAGGAGCGCCAAAGAGCACAGCCATCTCCAGCTGGGCGCAGGATGGAGGGGTGGTGACCAGACTCCTTGGACATGACTCATGGGCTGAGATTTTGAATAGAAGTATGAGTTAGATTGCTCAAGAGTATGAGTTAAGAGGATTCCAGGCAGAGACAGCAGAATGAACAAAGATATGGAGACAAGAAAAAGCGTGGTTTGTGAGATAAACTGGGGGTCATCCCATAACCTGACGAGAAAAACCAGTGTCAGGAACTGGTTTAGATTTGAAACTTGAAAACAGGCAAAGTCAGGCATCAAACGCCTGGTGAGACATGTGAACTGCCTTGGATCTTAAATACTTTTTACTTTGCTCTCCCCTCTCCCGGGACTCCAATTACAGGTTTGATAGGCACGAGGTAATATCCCCACAGTCACGGAGACTGCACACAATTTAGTTCTTCGTCTCCCCAGGCCTCGTCCATATACTCAGGCTCACTGACTCTTCTGCAGTAAAGGGTCACCTGCTATAAATCAATCCGGGGGATTGTTTTCCGATTTTATTTTTATCTCCGAAACTTCCACCTCACTTTGTATCTTTACCTCTCTTCTCTTTATGCTCATTTTCTTCTTTTCACTCTTTGAGCCTTTTTGTATTGAAGCACAGCTGACTTGGGCTTGCCTGTGGCTCAGATGGTAAAGAATCCACCTGAGATGCGGGAGGCCCAGGTTCACTCCCCGGGTGGCGAAGATCCCTGGAGGAGGGAATGGCTGCCCACTTCCTGCCTGGAGAATCTCACGGACAGAGCAGCCTGGCGGGCTACAGTCCATGAGGTCACAAAGAGTTGGACATGACAGAGACTCAGCAGAGTTAATTTACAATATTACATTAGCATTAGGTGTACGACAGAGTGATCAGAATTTTTATAAATGTCAGGCAGAGAGAGACAGATAGTGCATTTTTTCACTCATAGAATCTAACACATAAAACAAATGACTGTAACAAAACAGACACAGAGAAGGAAGCAGTGATCGCCACCGGGGAGAGGAGGAGGGGAGGGGCGAGATGGGGAAGGCAAGGAAGAGCAGGCTGATGCGGAGAACAAAGCTGAAACAGGAGCGGGTGACGTGCAGCACTGGGCATAAGGCCAGTGCTTGTCCATGGCTTCTTTAAACCTCTGAGTGTACTTATAATACGATGCCATTTGCTAACGGTATAATATTCAGCATTTTGTGCATGTTGCCATAGACTAATTTTTCCCCTAGCTACGGTCACAATTTCCTTCTTCATAAGTCTGGTAAATTTTTTATTTATTGATAGATATTGTGTGTGTTTTCCCATATTTGGAGATTAGCTTTTGATCTGACAGGCAGTTAACTTACACGATACTTTCGACATTTGTTTTTAAACTCTGCAGAGCGGATATAAAATACTCTTCTAAGTTAAGTTTCTGCAAGAAAATTAAACCCTAGTGCCTAAGGCAATATTGAACATAATGAATTTATTTATATCTAATGTATCTGGAATGGTATTATATCAACTCTGAAAGAAACAAGAAAAGAGGTATTCAACTTTTTTCCGCAGAATGCCAGTTGAGAAACAACAGTGGGTCAGCTGCACTACTAAGGCACGGCCCTTTAGCATTTCTCAGAAAGTCCAGGTGTTTAGGGAGGACTCCTTGTTCGAACTAAAACTCAAATGTCTTCCAACTGTGTGAATTCTGGAAACTTTTCAAGTTACAGCTTCATAGCTGTCCTTTGCCTGACCTCAACCAGTTTCAGTATACACATGTACAGCTTAGTATTTAGCAACAAATTCAAGGAGATTCCTAGACAAATTTCTGACATTTTTTCTCCATACAGCCTTCACCTCCTTGCTATTTTGTCCATAAATTCCAGATGCCTCAAGGTTCCTGGACAACAGTTCTGTCTGTTACTCAACTCAGTAATACCACTGTTCTCTGTTCAAGACCCTCCTCTCTATACGGTAGTCCAGAAAGTGTTTGAAGACAAAATAACTGTACTGTGCCAATTATTTGCCCAATGTCCAAAAGTTGTTGCAGCATATATATTGTCCAGTTTTATCATTATTTATGGGAGGTAAGTCCAGTCCCAGAGTGAAAGCTTTATCTTGGACCTTAGATTATAGCTGATGGAGAGCCAACAGATTTTAATCAGAAGACTGACATGGTTAGCTTTGTATCTCAAATGACTGTAGCAGTCCTGTGGAAGGAGAAGGTGAAAAAGATTAGACTGATAAAAGGGAGAGGCTCCAGAAATATTTAGGAGCTGAAACCATCAGAATGAGATGGTTTATTTTTTTTTCATGTGAAAGGAAGGAGTCAGAAATACCTGTTAAGAACTTAAGCTTGGATATCTGAGTGCCATCAACTTACATGAGAAAGGGGACCTAGTTGATGGCAATTTTGTTGTTCATATTGTCTATGAGGAATCTTTGAACATCCAAATGGAGAGAACCTTTGAAGCCTTGAATACACAGACCTGAAACTCAGGGGATAAGATTTTGGTTGGAAGAAATAAAATCACGAGTAATGAGCACACAGTATACAGAAACTATAGAGGAAACACTATTGTTCAGGAAGAATGTATGGACCCCTAAGGCAACATGGGGGAAATAAGCACACTGACATTTAAGGACGAAGGGATAAGGTGGAGCTGGAGAAGTCCTCTGAAATGAAGAGAACCAGGAGACTGCAGAGTTATCAAGGCATGAAGACTATGACTTCAGATGAGAGCTCTAGCTAAGTGAAAGCTAAGAGAATGGTCATTTGCTTGTGCAATTAAAGAAGCAGAGGACCTTTACTCCCTCAGTAGGTGAGTGTAGCTGAAAGCCAAATGCCAACGGACAAAGAACATGATGGGGAGCAGACAGCAAGTAAAGCCGACTCCTTTAAAGGCCGAACAAAGCTCAGGAAGACATGTGCGGGTCAGGAGAGAATACTTGAAGCATATGAGTCTTGAATTCCTGAAAGCTGAAGAGAGGAACTTAAAAACACGGAGAGGGTGGAGAAAATGGATTAAGATCACAGAAGAGAGAGGCCAAGATGAAGTCAAGAACACAGAGGATTGATTAGCCTCGATCAAGAGCCTTAATCTCCACTGGTGTCAGAGGAAAGCACATAGAAATCGGCAACGAAGCCCCCAAAGGTTTGTTCTGACCGAGGGTCCCCACCTGTTTCCAGAGCAGCGACAAGACCTTGATCTGAGGGGAGACTGCTACAGAGGCTGGGAAGAGAGAGCAAGGGTGTCAGAAACTGAGGGCAAGGGCCTTATTCTGAGAGACAGCTCTCATTCAAAGCCTTTACGGTGCTTTCCTGTCGACTCAGTCAGTGAAGAATCCGCCTGCAATGCAGGAGACCCCAGGTCAATCCTGGATGGAGAAGATGCCCTGGAAGAGGAAATGGCAACCAACTCCAGTTTTCTTGCCTGGAGAATCCCATGGACACTACAGCCCATGGGTCTCAACAGTCGGACACACTTTGAGACTAAACCGCCACCACCACCAGTGACAGTGACCCTGGTTAGGGGACAGTCCCTGCAGGCCTTATCATCAACTCGAGCTGTCACATGGCATTCCGAGAATTTACAGGGGGGATACATGAGAACGTTAATTACAATGATGATGATTAAAACCTCTCCAGCCCCACCCTAACCCGCCTGCCCTGCCCCCCCCACAACACACACCCACAGGAGCTCCCTTCAGAACCACGGTGCCCTGGCTGCTGAGGAGGCAGCGAACCCTCAAGGCAAGGGGATCTCCGCAGAAGAGAGGCGCCGTCCCCTAGGCCACGATTCATTCGCAGCTACGGTCTGCACCCCGTGACTGGTCAAGGCAAGGACCCAGAAATCCGGCCTCTGTGCCCCGTGGGCGGGCTGACCCTCCGTCCCAGCTCCAGGCCCCAGAGAGCCGCGGACGTGGTCGCTGTGGGCCAGCAGCCCGCCCTCTCGGCGCCCACCCCTCCCCTTCCACCTCACACAGGGGCGTCACACACAGGCCCCGGCGCTCAGGCCTGAATGTCAGACAACCATGTTCTGAAGACTGTGTTTTCAGTTTGCTGCCAGAAACTTTTAACTAGGCATCCTATATTTTTACTTGCTAAATCTGGCAACCTTATCCACGGGTATTAATTCTGAGAGTACTCCCTAGTAAACTTCCTTCACACCAATTCCATTTCAGAGTTGGCCTCCCAGGGATGCGACCTGCAACCGTCAGTGAATTCTGGAATCAGTCACCCACTGGACGGCTGGCAGTGAGGAGCCCGTATCTGGGCACAGGCAGAACATAAACAGTTCCCAGAAGCAGAGTGATGCCTGCGTGCTACGTCGCTTCGGTCGTGTCTGACTCTGTGACTCCACGGACGGTAGCCCGCCAGGCTCCTTTGTCCATGGAATTTTCCAGGCAAGAATACTGGAGTGAGTTGACATTTCCTCCTCCAGGGGATTCTTTCCAACCCAGGGATCGAACCAGAGTCTCCTGCATCCCTGAATGGCAGGCAGATTCTCTACCACTGGGCCCCCCGGAAAGCTTCCCACCCAGGGAAGAACATGGAGAATTTTTGCTTTTTCCTCACAGTTTAGGGCTCTATGGGTTGAGAAGTCCTGACTCCCAAAGCAGGAATTCTACCAGGGCAAATGACCAGAATCTCACTGCACTTTAAGCTGTGGTTCTCTCTCTAGCACCTTAAGCTTCACGTGACAAAGGACCAGCAGGCAAGAAGTTACCAGACTGGGCAGAGGCAGCTGGTCATTAGAAAGAGACAGCTACTATCACGTCATGGAGGCAGGCAGAAACAGGTTTGGCGCCCTTAGACGTTGCCTGTTACTCCCTTGCTCAGTTTTGATGGTAAGCAGACAAGCATAGAAATCATGACTAGAGAAGGGCGTAAGTGACTAGGTACTTGACTATGCACCCTAAAATGTACTGTCGCAGGACAAGAAAAAATTAAAAGACAAAAGCATAATGGAGGAGTGTTATATAGAGGTCAGAACAAGCTTTCTCTAAATTCAGAGCACACTGATTTCTCCTATCATCTTCTCCTGATTTTCTAAGAATAAAGACCTGTCATCACTGAAAAAATTACTACATTATAGAGAATACAAATTAGTGTTTACTGAGAATCTGCATTATGTCAGGCAGTTTTCTTACATTATTTTCACATTAATTCTTGCAACAACCTACAGGTTAAATCTTACTCACCACAGATTGGAAATTGAGTTTTAAGAAGCGAACAGTGAGAGATATTTCTCTTACAGGATGCCCACCTGGGAAACTAATAGAACCTTGGGCTTCAGACAGTCCATGGAGATTGAAAACAATACTGACACGGCCAGTATAAATGCTCAAAACATGACTCTGCAATAGAACTTTCTAGGATGATGGAAATGTTCAATATCTTTGTGTTTTTCATCTCACAGGGTAGCCGCTAGCCACAAGCAGCTAGTGAGCAACTGGAATGTAACTAACGAAACTGAGGAATTTTCTTATTTTATTTAAATTTAATTACTTAGATTCTCATTTAAATATCCATTTGTATTCGGTAATACAGATCTAAAGTACCCCTGGAATTTTCTTTGTGCTTCTAATAAAATATACCCAGGGGTTGAGATGGTTGTTACATCAATGCAGCTCTGCATTTCCAGCATTAAGGTTTCCACCTTATTGACCATACTTTTCCTCTCCCTCAAGTTCTGACAAAATTGCACTTCTGGCACTCCAAGCCCTAATTCTTAACTAGAGCAAATATCTCATACCTATTATGGGCTTCCCTGGTAGCTCAGCGGTAAAGAATCCACCTGCAACGCAGGAGCCACCGGGGAGACTACTTTGATCTCTAGGTCGGGAGGATCCCCTGGAGGAGGGCATGACAACTCACTCTAGCATTCTTGCCTGGAGAATCCCATGAACAGAGGAGCCTGGTGTGCTACAGTTCATGGGGTTGCAGAGAGTCGGACACGACTGAGTGGCTTAGCATGCACACACACATCACAGACATCAAATAAAGATTTTTTTTTAGCAGCTACTGCTAATTTCAGAGAGACCCTATTATACAGAGGCTTCTCTGCCGGCTCAGACTGTAAAGAATCTGCCTGCAGTGCGGGAGACCTGGGTTCAATCTCTGCTTTGGGAAGATCTCCTAGAGAAGGAAATGGCTACCCACTGCAGTATTCTTGCCTGGAGAATTCCATGGACAGAGGAGCCTAGAGGACTATAATCCATGGGGCTGCAAACAGTCAGACACGAGCTACTTTTTCCTTCTTCATAACTCCTTAGCTAGATAAAGTCTAATTTTCCTTTCTCAAAAATAATGTAGATCTATATTAAGTTAAACAGCTGTTTTCTGGGTTTTGTTGTTGTTTTTATGCCTGGTTTTGTCGAGAGGGGTCGGTTTTGTTTTGTTCTTCACCATATGACTAATCTTTAAATGTCGCCAATTTGCTGTTTACTGTCTGTTCAACCTCCTTCTCTAGAGATTTAGACCAAATAGGCTTTTCCTGACTAGGTTGCCCATCATCATTTTCTGGGCTTCCAGGTAAGTCTCATCGGGCCACCTGGCAATTCTGTGAAACATTAAAGCGAGCTGTGTTTAGTTCTGCCTTTTAGCGTTTAACTTTCATTAAAGAGAATCTCTTTTGAGGCCACGGCAGAACTGAGCCCTCCAAATATTCCATAAGTTTGGACACTTTGCCAAACCTACATAAAGCTACACTCTGCTTAAAGGGATTTTTTAAATCAAATCCTGACAGACCACTTACCAAATTGAATATCTTTAAGTTTTGGCTTCTCTCATTTAATCTAGCGAATCACACTGAAATTCTTGAGTTTGGATAATTTCACAACTTCACAAATGTTTTGCAATTAACACTCCCTTTCTGCAGGTAAAGTATGAGGTGAGAGAGACACCTCTGTGAGAGTGTCAGCAAGGTATCTCTCCTGGCCTTCATGTGAATACTCACTTTTAGCACCTGCTTCTTTGCTGAGACGAAAAAGATGTAGATTTTTAAACCTAGAATGTTCTACACATTAAACAAAAGAAACACCAAACTTTCACCCTCAAGTCCTTATGGCTTTCAAGTAACTGGCTCGATGACAGAGGCCACACAGAGAGGATCTAAGCAAATGCTCAGCTCTCTGACGCCAGAGAACCTGAGTTTGAATCTTGATTCTACTGTTGAACATTAGACCATTATTGGACATGTCTGTACCTCTGCTTCTTCATCTAAAAACTAGGGATAATAATACTACCTATCTTATAATGTTGTTTTGAAAATTAAATAAGTTAATGTGTGTAAAGCACTTTAAAATAGTGCCTAGCATAAAGAAACCCAGCCTAAGTGCATGGGATCGTGGTATGCAAGTGTTGACTAGAACTCCAGGTAGCATTAACTTTATGTGTATATTTAACACTTGCATGATCTTAGCAACACTTCTTATACATACACTTGAGACTATAGTTTTTAGATTCTAGAAATAGCACTAAAATTTTAAATGTTCATTATAATTTTATACAAAGAGAATTCATAGAAAAAGAGTTTTCACTCAAACTGGAAATTGGTGTTATGATACTTGTATAATGGACACAGACAAGAGCTTTGTCTTCCTGATGGAAATGGTGCCCACAATTCCCACAGTGGCGACAGTCATGGGCAGTGACGTATCTATGGACGCTGCACTGCATTATTCATCCTGAGCAAATTGGCGTATTCAGTCACCCAGTGCTCCTAAGTCACCTCCATTTCACCTCTTTCTTTGATTTTATTCACCTTCATTACTAAGTATGAGCAGTAACATTAGCACCAAAATGGCCTTCGTGACATTTTACCTTTTACTCTAGTAAAGGATAAAGACATTAATAAAAAAAAAAAATCACAGAAATGTGAAACTTCAACTGATTTATATGAATTTACTCGAGCATATGAATTGAAGATGTGATCTAGTCAAGAGATTAAGGAATTTTCCCTAGAGAAGAGAGATTGAACAGATGCCTGAAGGTGTGAGGAAGTTAACCATTCTAGAAACAGCATGAGCAAAGTTTCATGGAATGAAGTGACGGTAAATGAGATCATCAATAAAGCTGGAAAGGTAGGTAGAGAACAGACCACACTGTGATATTAGGCTACGCTAAGGAATTGTACACACATCATAGAGCCATGAAATCCACCGAACGATCCTAACCAGGAGGTGAGGAGGGAACGAACATGATCAGGTTTGACTTCACAGCAAATTAGTAGGCTTACAAGGAGAGGAAGACAGACTGGGAGAGAAGGAGGTAGTAGTTAAGTCAGTCAGTAGGGAGGCTGTCTTGAGCTCCCAGGTGACTAATGGAGATGGAAAGAGGTATAAATTCAAGAGATACTTAGGAATCTTGATTCACTGGGTGTGGGAGGTGAGGAAGAAGAGGTGTCAAAAGTAACTTCTAGCTTTCTGACTTGTATAACTAGACCAGATCTCAGGTCAGCTCAGTCGCTCAGTCGTGTCCGACTCTTTTCGACCCCATGAATCGCAGCACGCCAGGCCTCTGTCCATCACCATCTCCTGGAGTTCACTCAGACTCACGACCATCGAGTCCTGATGCCATCCAGCCATCTCATCCTCTGCTGTCCCCTTCTCCTCCTGCCCCCAATCCCTCCCAGCATCAGAGTCTTTTCCAATGAGTCAACTCTTCACATGAGGTGGCCAAAGTACTGGAGTTTCACCTTTAGCATCAGTCCTTCCAAAGAAATCCCAGGGCTGATCTCCTTCAGAATGGACTGGTTGGATCTCCTTGCAGTCCAAGGGACTCTCAAGAGTCTTCTCCAACACCACAGTTCAAAAGCATCAGTTCTTCCCATAATTGCCCTGAATTTCTGCCCCAGGGAAAATTTCTAGATTGCAATACAGGGAGGTGGAGTCCAGCAGAGCAAGGCGCTAGCACTGGGCTGAGGGGCCCAAGTGTGAAGTTGCCGAAGAAACTAAAGTTTGTGGAGCTGGATGTTGTAGACAAGGAAGCTGCGTAGAAAAAGAGCTCACCAATCGACATAAGGATCATCTATTATCTAGATATCTGAATACGTCACAAGCTTTGCTGTAAACATTTAGCAGGTCTTCGGGCCAAGCATTCAGGTGCGTCTTGCTTCCCGTTTCTGGGGCTGCCGGGATTCCTTGCTTCGTCACTACGTCACTCCCGCCATAAACAGTCAGGACTGTTGCATTTTGCTTTGTTTTTTAATAAGAAACAAATTAACTCAAAATGACTGAGAAAAAAGTTTTAGCATTTTAGCCAATGAAATGCCAAGAAAATGCAAATTCCAGAATCTGAAAAGTACAGTGGTGCCTCATGGACTGTCCCACAGAGGAAAGCGGCTGTGTTCCTCAGTCATTTCTTAAGGACAAAAACGAGCTCTGACTTTTACTCACGCCTGGAGGTAAAGGTCTGTAAGTCACATCTCCAAGCCAACAACCGCCATAAAAGAAAAATAAAATAGGAATTGCACTTTAACATGAGTTTATACCTACTCCCAAGCCCCTCAAAATTAACAGTGAAGGATGAAAAATATAATTCCACAAGAACACGGAGAACTGGAAGGTACAGACAGCGAATGAGAGACATCAGAACTATCGCAAAAGGCAGAAAACACAATCACGGCACAATACATGCTACAATTCAGCAGCCAGAGTGTCGCAGATATGGACAGGACAGCGGAAGCAAGAACAGCGACAACACCACGCCGCGAGGCCGCGGGAAGGAGAAGCCTTAGGTACCGAAGGCCAGTCCTTAATATCGACTGGCCGAAAAGTTTGTTTGGTTTTCCAACCACCTTACAGAAAAACCTGAACCAACTTTTCGGCCAACCTGACAGTAACGAGATCTAGCAGATATCTAAAATCAATAAACGGATAGAAGCAGCTTCTTTGGACCCATGAAGGAAATGACAGGGAACGCAGAGGGAAGGGCACGCAGTCCCCCTCGAAGGGGCGCGATCTGGAGCCGAGAGGGGGGTGCAGAAGACGGCCGCGCTCGGCCGTGAGCTTTGAACTGTGCGATTTTTAACCCTGCATATTTTGGACTGATTGCTTTTGTAAAGTTCAATAAGGCTCAAAATAAGTTCAGTAAGTTTATCAAATACGTCTTTTTTCAAACGTCACACTTTATTAAAAAGGGCTCCAGTTGTCTCAAAAGACCAATACTGTCATTTTCTGACAGTCAGTCTCCTCCGAGTATTACTGTTGAAGGTTGATGTGTATTAATCACTGGCACACGGCCCTAGAAAGAACCTTTATCTTACGGTTCTTGATTAAAAGATCCTCACTTTACTTCTACATTTCTTCCATATATTAATCAATTTGCGAAAATCTTCCCACTACAAACCTCCACTTGCTCACCCTCTGACATATTTGAGGAGACGTAAAAGATATTCCAGGAGACTGGAAAGAGAGTGGAATTTGAAGCCAGATAGACTTAACTTTGAACTCTTGTTTTCTAACTTTCTAGCTTAAATATATTTATTAATTTCTCCAACCTACATTTTCTCATCTATAAAATGATAGCAATTCCATTATTGTATAAAATAATGCACATAAACATCTTGTAGTAGGCATAGCATGCAGTAGGTATTCAATAAATGATGGATATTTTAATACACCCATTACATGATGGATTTCTATGGTATCAATCAGAATTTTATAATCCGAGTGCCCATAAATTCACAGGCCTACAAAACAAGGCCATGTATCCTTTTAAAGTTTAAATTATCAGCATCCAACTGTCCACAAGCTTTATTAACCAAAAAATGGTACCCCCTAAATGTCCCCAGTTATTTTAGGTCATCCAAAGACCTTGACAATTGTCCAGAAACCGTCACTCCACACTGCTCCTCAATGTCCTGCCCGTGAGGCGCCAGAGAAACCTCCAGACCAGCTCCAGCACCACCTCCGGTGACCTTCAGGGCCTGAGGGAAGACTCCGGCCACCAGACGAGAGCACCAGAGGGAAAGGTCCTCCGCGTCAGACTACAGACAAGATCTGTGAGACTTACCCGGGGGCAGGGGGCGGGGATAATTTAAGTTAGGGAACTGAGATTCAACTTTTTTTTAATGAGGCAGGTTTCTAGTCTCTGTATGGGAATTACTCCAGCTAGTTTATCTGCCTTTGGTAAAAAGAGCTGAAGCCATTCTAAATGCTTAAGACTCAAGCAGTGGGCATGTTCAGAATCAAAAAAGTTTCTTGAATCAAAGTAACTTTGTACCCATTTGAAAAATACAGTAAATCTTCATCATTTGCAGATTCTGTATCTGCAAATTTGCCCACTTGCTTACAATTTATTGGTAGCCCCCAAATCCATCCATACGGTGCTTTCGAGGTAATTCTCCAACATGGAGATGCTGAGAGTGGCGGAAAACACGTCATCTGCACGTTCCTGGTGGAAGGCAGAGAGACCCTCTGTCTCCCTGTTCTAATCCTCACAGTGTGAAGGGTGTCCTTTTAAGCAAGTGTCCTTCTCAAGGGTATTTAGTGCCACATTTTCCACACGTCGTGCTTTCTGTTGCTCATTTCCCTGTGGACAGTGGCCCTGAGCACGGTGCTGAAGGGCTGGCTAGTGTTTCCAACCAAGCACAGGGGGCTGTGATACGTCTTATGGAGAAAATACACGCTAGATAAGCTTCCTTCAGGCAGGGGTTACAGAGCTACCGGCTGCAAGTTCACTGCTGATGAATCAAGAATATATATTAAATAAGGTTTTTTTAAAAACAGAAACATGTATAAAAGAAGGTTACGTACTGACTGGTTGATGAAAATGCTGTGACTATAGGCTCACTGGCATCTAACCCTGTATTTCCCCCCGGGGCAATGATTCCTCCCTCTAATTCAGTGTTCCTGAAAACACCTAGTTAACAGAAGCGAATCATAAGCATCTACTATAGTCTGAGTTATTAAAGTAGTTGGGGAGCCTCTTCTTTGTCTGGGCACTAGGAGAAAATAAACCAGGGAGACGTCAGCTCATTGGGACAGGCTGGGGAGACAAGAACTAGTGAGATTCTGACTCTGCTGTGCCAGAAGTTCTTGAGAACGTAACGGGGGAAAAGCTCCAAAAGGTCGGAGCCGTAGGTTGCTACAGGTGGTATCATCCACACCTCAGAATGGGCGCTTCTCCAACTCCCCTAGGACTAGCAAGATGAGGGTCCAGGCCATTCAGTCATGGTCCAGGGGAAGCCATCCGCCCTGGAGCTACCCAGCTCATCTCTGCCCAGGGAGAGAACGCCTTATCCCCGAGAATCGGCGCCGGAGCCAGAAGGGGCAGAATGGGGCCTGGGAAGGACTCTCTCAGGTTTTCCTGTTTGGGGCCTACACTTACTAAATGGGCTTCTTTCTCGTTTGTTTGTTTAAGTGCCCAGTGTTAAAAGGGTATTGATTTACTTGAACTAGCCAAGCAGACTAGAGTAAAATGGAAAAGGGATGGTAAATCAATAAAGTCAGCCTTTAGAAGCTCTTCTGAAACTCTCCAAAGTAACTCTGTTTGCTGTTCACAAGGTCCTGCTCGAGAGTCCCCTCAGCTTCTGACCACTGCCTCTTCCTGGCACCTCCCCACGCCTTACGTAGAGCAGCGGTTCTGTTAAGTCTTCCAGTTCAGCTCAGCTCAGCCGCTCAGTCGTGTCCGACTCTTTGCGACCCCATGAATCGCAGCACACCAGGCCTCCCTGTCCATCACCAGCTCCCGGAGTTCACTCAGACTCACGTCCATCGAGTCCGTGATGCCATCCAGCCATCTCATCCTCGGTCGTCCCCTTCTCCTCCTGCCCCCAATCCCTCCCAGCATCAGGGTCTTTTCCAATGAGTCAACTCTTCGCATGAGGTGGCCAAAGAACTGGAGCTTCAGCTTCAGCATCATTCCTTCCAAAGAAATCCCAGGGCTGATCTCCCTCAGAATGGACTGGTTGGATCTCCTTGCAGTCCAAGGGGCTCTCAAGAGTCTTCTCCAACACCACAGCTCAAAAGCATTGATTCTTCCACTCTCAGCTTTCTTCACAGTCCAACTCTCACATCTATACTAATTCAAACCCGGGAAATCAGTCCTGAATATTCATTGGAAGGACTGATGTTGAAGCTGAAACTCCAATACTTTAGCCACTTGATGCAAAGAACTGACTCAATTGAAAAGATCCTGATGCTGGGAAAGATTGAGGGCAGGAGGAGAAGGGGACGACAGAGGATGAGATGGTTGGATGGTATTACTGACTCAATGGACATGAGTTTGAGTATGCTCTGGGAGTTGGTGATGGACAGGGAGGCCTGGCATGCTGCAGTCCATGGGGTCACAAAGAGTCGGACAGGACTGAGTGACTAAACTGAACTGAACGGAATTTAATTCAAACCCAGTTCGTTTGCCTGCTTGGAAACAGATTCCAAACAAGGGCTTCATTCTCAGTTCCTTTTGTTTCATATGCAACACATACCAACTGCTACAAATAAATACTGGTAGAGGCAGTTTTTGCGTTAGTTTCGTAGTTTAGCTCAATGAGCCCAAATGGAGAAAAGAATAGACGAAGAAATGCCCTGCCAACTAAAGACAACAGCAAGAACACAGTGCTTACCAAGTACAAGGGACAAAGTCTTGCCTACAGTAATTCATTTAATTCTCACAACTCCCCGAGATCGTGATTTCCATAACCCTCATTTAAGACCTATGGCAATCAAGGGGTAGAATAGTTGAGTAACTTGCCCAGAGTCGTGCAGTGATGGGCTTGAACTCGGGCAGTGTAGCTCTACAACCTGCTTTCTGAATCAAAGCGCAGCACTGCCTCCCCAGTTATCTGGAAACTCCTAAATGAGCGAACTTGTTTGGTCTTTCTCTAACAGTTCCTAGCATGATGCACTTGCACCATTAGCTCACAGATACAAGCATCTACATGAGAACTTCTCGGAAGCTTGGGCAAGTTTTATAATATGAAACTACCTTGAACGTTTTCAGGGATTTGTGATGTCCCGTGTAATGTCGTCACCAAGGGCAAAACTGTTCCTGTTAGCAGGTGGCGCTGTTTTTCCCTTTCTAGAAAAACACAAGCTAATCTGAGAAGCAACAGGCCTTTCCCCAGTTTCTTGTAGATAACCCAGTTCAGATTCAAGAGCATGGAGGTTTTGGTTGAAAAATACGGTTATGGGCTTCCCTGGTGGCTCAGGGGTAAAGAATCCACCTCTCAGTGCAAGAGCCGTGGGTTTGATCCCTGGTCCAGGAAGAACCTACATACTGCAGAGCAACTGAGCCCGCGTGCCGCAGCCACTGAGCTGTGCTCTGGAGCCTGGGAGCCACGACGAAGGAGCCCGCGTGCCGCAGCCACGGGAGCCAGAGCGCCCCGGAAGCCGCGCTCCACAGCAGCCGCGGCGAGGGGCACACCCGCAGCCAGAGAAGGGCCCCTGCCCGCTGAGACGAGAGCCAGCAGGGCCAGGAAGCAAGACGGTACATGGAATTAAGACTAAAAGCAGACGGGCATGCTGCTGTGGAGCAGGGAAATAAGAGCTTGCCTTCATTCTCCGACAGCTGGAATATGAGACGAGAAAAAGGTGAGGTGAATCTGAGATCACACACTCAGAGGAGATGGCACAGCGCGTATGACCAAGGGTGACAAAAAGACTGAGGAAGCAAGGAAAGCCCGTAACCCATGACAGGCAAGGCAGCCTCTGCTGCACTGAGGCCACCAACAGAAGCATCCGTCAGCCTGGGAGCGCTGCGTCCTGTCCGTCAGAGTTACCCACCGCTTCTCAGAAGATGCTCAGTGGTAGCCATTTCGCAGAGACCAACACATTCTACAAATGCTGTAAAGTGTGTTGGAGAGATTTCCAGCCGCTGCT
>SJYC01118202.1:0-13007 GCA_006408675.1 Madoqua kirkii | reverse complement strand
AAAACAATGTTTTGATTTAAAATCAAATTTTAGATGAAAAATAAGTTAGGCAACATATTTTAGCTGGTCTTAATTTTCTAATAACTAGTAATATGTCCTGAAAATATTTTTGAAAAGCCCCCAAATTCTGGTAGGTTTATTTTTGAATTAAAATCTAAGATACATGGTTAAATCTAAAGTAGTTTCAATGGGCATGATAAACCATATAATTGAAATATAAGGGGTTTGGGATTAAGACAGTTCAAGACTGATGTATTATTTGCAGTACTTGTAAGCTCTGTGACTTTAATCACATAGCTTAACCTTTCTGAGATTCAATGCCTTCATCTGTAAAATATGAACAGTAATATCCATTTTGAGAAGTAGAATGAGGGACAGAGAAAGGATTTATAAAGGGCCAAGCACATTTCAATCAACATTCAATTGTTTGCTTCTTAAATTAGAAATAGTATTAGTATTTAGGACAAAACTGGGGGATATCTTCTGCTTTTTAACTAGATATTTTCTAAATAACTCCAAAAAAGTGCCAAATGAATTAATATATATCCTTCTAAGCTTGAAGCAGCAAATATAAATGACAAGACAATATCTTGCCTCAAGATAATGTAAATTCCATAAGCAGACATGAGACTTTCCCCAGAGTGGATCTGTATCGACTGCTTATCCCTGGGGATATATTGTATACGTAACTTGATGCGTCTGTTACTGTTGTAATTGGGAACCAGAAAAGCCATCGTTGTAGAGAGAGCCAGACTCTCTGCAATGTCAATGAGGTAGGATCAGAATGACATTTCCAGCATAATGTTAGCCAATTAGATGTTGGAAATATGTATGCACTGCTCCGAACCACCTGTCATGTGCCTGGGTTCCTAATAGGGAGAAGGAAGAGATCATCAGAAAGAAAAGAAACAAGCTATCAGCGGAGGGGGGTGGGGGGAAGAGCGTAAAAGCTAGATTGGCTAAAAACAGCAGCACTCAGGAAATCCCAATGAAAATAACTGTTGAATAGTTTTATCGAGAATTGCAATGGTTGCCCAAGCTTTGCATTAGGGTGCCCTAATTTAGAGAAAATTTTAGAGATGCCTCACTGGCAGCTTAATGAAGGAATGCCACAAATCATCTCAGAGAGGCAACAAGAGGTACTAAAGTAGCCCCTTCTGAGGCTGCCACCACACACACACACACAAAAAGCCTATGTTCTCCCAATGAGGTTTTTCAAAAATGAATTACACCATTAAGTGCCAAGAAGAAAATTAGCTATGAGCTTTTAAATTTAAAATGATCCCCTTTTTAATTGTAAAACAGTGGCACTTAACTGCTATTGATCCTGTGGAGACACATTAGGGAACAGGGTCACCATAACTGTTAATATTCACTGCTTAGTGAAAGAGCATCAAAGGACATTTTAATGTCACAGACTTTCTCAGGGAGTTTTTAAAGAAGGCTTGAATCAGCCAGCCTATGAATGAAAAGGACATGAGGTAGACAAATGTAGAAACAAATGTGATAGCAATTTTCTGCTAATCAAATCATAACTCAAGATTGATTTTTTGGCAAAAGTTTATGTCATATAGATTTCCAAGGCTGGTCGACATTTAAAAGTCAGAGTATATATTTTCTATAGACTGGAACTCTTTAGATGATCATCCAATAGGGAATCTTTGTTTGTTTTTCAACACAGAAGTGTAAGAAAGAGATTCCCTTCTGGGGACGACCACCATCCCAGTTTCACACACTTCGGAAGTAAAGAATGTGAAATGTCAATGGGATTTTATTCAAAATACAAAGTCTGTCCTACTTTTTTGAAACACTTATTGGATAAGACAATAAACCACGGATGACTTTTCAGGTTTTAGAGGTAGAAATTATATTTTTAGAATACATTCAGAGGAGGCTTTCTTTCTCTTTCAGCCTGGATCCTGCAGTAAATTTGAAAATATTGAATTTGTGGCGTCATCAGCTTCTAGAATGCTGAACGTTGCCAAGATAGGAAACCGAACAAAGGTTATAATTAAAACTTTTCTTCCAAAGTCTTCTGTTACATAGAAAAGTTAAATGGTAAATTTAACATTGTACTGGATATTTTTTAATTAAAAATCTTTCAGTAATCTTTATTACTGACCAAATATGACTTTGCCTCTTAAAATGCCTATGGCTCACAATGCCAAGAACTCTTTGATAATATTAGCATTTTTTGTCCCTAGTTCAAAAATGTCTTAATTACACCCTAAACATTTTTTAGGGTATAAATTTTGTCAAACAACATCTCACTGGAATTGCTAAGTAGAAAGGAAATTAACAAAAAGAAATGACTGATTTTCTTAGAGCTGTTTAAATTCTTACTGTTTAAGAGAGGGTATTTCATTCTTTATGGAATCATTGAGATGTTCTCAGGAGCATCTGGGTACTGATTGAAAACCACTGACCTACAGTATGCGTTCATTCTTAGATTTGAGGGAGGAGATGGATGAGCCCCCAGGGCAAACAGTTGAAGTTCCTTCATGTGGATCCCTATCCCAAGACAAACACAGCAGGACTATGGAAAGAGGAGGCTGAGCCCTGCCAGAAACAAGAGAAAATACCACATAGTTCTCATTCTTGAAGTCAGGAGAACTCCCCAACTACCCATGGGAAGAAAGGCTTTTTGAAGTTCAGAGAGGGAGGAGGTGCTACCCCATAGTAAACAATGCTAACTACGCAAGGGCCTCTTCAGTAGAATCCATCCTGGCTTAGAGAAATACCAGCACACATGGAAGGTTCCAGAGGTATACCAAACATAGACTCAGAACCAGGCAAATCAAAATGATTGGCCGAAGGAAACCAAGAAGATAAGTGATTTAAAGTGCCATAAGGGATGACTGTCTCTCTGAATCTGCCCGTGTGTCTGTCTAAATATATGATACTCTTTTCCTCCAATAAACCCTACACTTGTCTGACTAGAGGCCATTTTTGCAGGAATTACTTTTTCTACCATGATTAAGAGCTGGGATCTTGTCACTGACCACTGGTCTTGTGGGTAGGATTTGGTGCACTCACACCCTGGACCTGATATCAATCTCTGGCCAGAAACCAGAGTCCTGCTTCAAACTGCTTCAGGCCAAGACCACCAGAGATCAGATTCAAGTACCACTTATTTGCCAAATGCATGTTTTCTACAATATCACTCTGGGATCCAGGGAAAGTCTCCAGACACTAAGGGAGTCACCTTCAGTTCAGTTCAGTTCAATCACTCAGTCATGTCCGACTCCTTGCGACCCCATGAATCGCAGCACACCAGGCCTCCCTGTCCATCAACAATTCCTGAAGTTCACTCAGACTCACATCCATCGAGTCAGTGATGCCATCCAGCCATCTCATCCTCTGTCATCCCCTTCTCCTCCTGCCCCCAAACCCTCCCAGCATCAAAGTCTTTTCCAATGAGTCAACTCTTCGCATGAGGTGGCCAAAGTACTGGAGTTTCAGCTTTAGCATCATTCCTTCCAAAGAAATCCCAGGGCTGATCTCCTTCAGAATGGATTGATTGGATCTCCTTGCAGTCCAAGGGACTCTCAAGAGTCTTCTCCAACACCACAGTTCAAAAGCATCAATTCTTCAGTGCTCAGCTTTCTTCATAGTCCAACTCTCATATCCATACATGACCACTGGAAAAACCATAGCCTTGACTAGACGGGCCTTTGTTGGCAAAATAATGTCTCTGCTTTTCAATATGCTATCTAGGTTGGTCATAACTTTTCTTCCAAGGAGTAAGCATCTTTTAATTTCATGGCTGCAGTCACCATCTGCAATGATTTTGGAGCCCCCAAACAATAAAGTCTGACACTGTTTCCACTTAGGAAGAGACAAATAAGAAAACAAGAAATTCTGATGTGGAAAAATGCTCTAGTGGAACTCAGATCAGAACACTATGAGAAGGTAAAGGATAAGCATCTTGCTGGGATTGGCAAGGTGAAAGAAGTGCTCCCCTGAGTATGATTCAGGGGTTGGAAATTTGAGGATGAAGTCATGTTGGCTAGAGGAAGACTTAGTCTTTTTTGGGGAAAAAAAATTAAAAATGCAAATATGTAGAGTTGAGTGAACATGTGAATGGCAAGAAACACAGCAAGGAAAACAGAAGCCAAACTACCTCATGGTGAAGCTGGAGGCAGAGACCACAGTTGGAAGGTCATCCAGATGAGAAAAGATAAAATGCTGAAGAATGGAAAGAGCTCTTGGGATAGAAGAAGCATGGTCTAGGTAGTTAACTGGAATTGGAAAGAAAGAAGGTGGTGCCAAGAATGCCTATTGGATTTCTAACTTAGATGATCATGTGAATGATCTACCCTTCTACCACTGACTGCAGTTAGGTTTATGGAAGGATTCATGAGTCTTCTTTGGGGCAAGTTAAGATTATAATCAAAGTGTAGGTGTCCACCAGGCAATTGAACATGTAGATCTGGAACTCAGAAGAGAGACTGAAGTTCTAGCTAGAGATTCTACCAAATATTTGGCAGAGTAAGAAGAATTTACATTTTCAAGAGATTTTTTTTGATTTTTGCCTTTAGATAACCTAGATTTGTATTAGAATCCGTATTAGATAGGGGCTTCCCTGGTAGCTTAGGTGGTAAAGAATCTGTCCGCAACTCAGGAGACCTGGGTTCAGTCCTTGGGTCAGGAAGATACCCTGGAGAAGGGAATGGCTACCCACTCCAGAATTCTTGCCTAGAGAACTCCATGGACAGAGGAATCTGACTGGCTAAAGTTATAGTCCATGGAGTCACAAGGAGTTGAACATGACTGAATGACTAATACACACACAATGTTAATTGATACACATAAACTAGGACATAATTTTATGTATATATAAGTGTGTGTGTGTATTTTTTTACACATCAGTGATCGGTGCTCTGTTTTTTAGTTAATAAACACTCAGAATATATGAGCCTTTGCCATAAGTGCATTAATGAGATTGATCCAAATCTTTATGTATTTTTGAAAAATAATTTTATAGACAGAGGAGCCTGGCAGGCTACAGTCCACGGGGTCACAAAAAAATCAAACCAGTAACTAAACAGTGACAACAGCAATGTATTTATTTATTTTTGGCTGTGCTGGTTCCTCAGTGCTGTGTGGGCTTTTCTCTAGTTGCAGCAAGTGGGAGCTACTCTTGCTGAGGTGCGAAGGCTTCTCATTACAGTGGCTCAGGCTGGGGGGGGTTCCGCAGAAAGAGTAGAGGCAGTGGAACTTCCCTCAACAAAGCCGAGGGGTCCCAAGGAGAAGTGAGCCTGCTGTCCACCAACCCAGCCCCTCGGCCAGCGAGAGACAATCAGACATGACTGGGATTCCGTCCAAGCAGTTCCACTTTATTGCTGCAAGCTCTCAGCTTATATAGGCAAGCAGTGGGGGTTTACGAGGGACTTTCCATAGTTGCACCAATCATGTTAAAGGTCAAATCCTCACGTGCATGGAAATCAAAAGAGCCAATCAAAAACTTTGACAAACATAGACCCCGCCCCTATCACTTCCACCAGGCGCCATCTTAGTTTCCAACTGTTTCCAACTGTAAAGCTAGCCCCCCCCTTTTTCTTTCTTTGAGGTTTCCCATTTAGGGCCCCACAGTTGCAGCAAGTGGGAGCTACTCTTGTTGAGGTGCGAAGGCTTCTCATTACCGTGGCTCAGGCTCTAGGGCACGAGAACGTCAGTAGTTGTGACTCTAGACCACAGGATCAGTAATTGCAGAGCATGGGCTTACTTCCTCTGGGGCCTGTGGGATCTTCCACGTCAAAGGATCAACTGAACTCAAGTCTTCTGCATTGGCATGCTGATTCTTTACCACTGAGCCACCAGGGAAACCCTTTGTGCTTTTTTATACAAAATGCTTGAACTGCAAGATTAAACCAGTCCAGCCTAAAGGAAATCAGTCCTGAATATTCATTGGCAGGACTGATGCTAAAGCTGAAGCTCCAATTCTTTGGCCACCTGATGTGAAGAACTGACTCCTTAGAAAAGACCTTGATGCTAGGAAAGACTGAAGGCAGGAGAAGTGGATGACAGAGGATGAGATGGTTGGTGGCATCATCAACTCTATGGACATGAGTTTGAGCAAGCTGCATGAATTTGATGGACCGAGAAGCCTGGTGTGCTTCAGTCCATGGGGTTGCAAAGAGTTGGACATGACTGAGCAACTGAATTTAACTGATACAAAATGCAGGATTATTTCTGGATATCTTTTACAGAAACAAAGCAATTTTTGTTCACATACATGTGAAATGAAATAATTGCAGTTGGGATGGCTAAATAAACTGTGTCAGGAAGGGAGAGGGTATGAACAGTGTGCAGATTTGGGCAAGAAGAGGTGTTTTTGTATGTGTGTGCTTCTTTTTTTAATGATCTCTTCAGAGAGATTATAGAAGCAGATTCTAAATAAGTCCCATTCCTGGAGCTATAGGTTAGTAAAGACTGCCCTGACGATTGTCAGACAGGCAGACAGACTGTGAGGCACATTCCTACCATGTCCTGGAGCCACGAACCTAAATCCACACCCATGCTCTTTCCTAACTCTCAAGCCATGACAAGGCTTTGTGGAATCTGAAGGGGGCCTCTCAAAGAAAGAAAAGAAAATGAATTACAAATTCAAAGTTAGTTATGAGTGGAAATATTCATTTAGAACAAGAAAAGAACAAGAAAAACAAGAAATACAACTTTTCCAGACTTAGACATTTCAGGTTAAGTTTTTGTGGCTGCTTGAGGAGTTTGCTAAAGTGCTGTGATAAACGGTTGCAACGTCAAGGTGGTTTTTCCTCCCCTGGGTAGGTCTCGGCCGCACACTCCCCAGCACTCACAGGGGCCACGAAGCTTAAGCTGTGTGGTCTTGGCACTAAGAAGTCGTCGGCTGGTTAGCTCTTCTGGCTCCACATTTAGTCCATTCCATGTAAGATGTTCAGGCAACGTACTATAGAAAAGATAAAATCTGTAGTTTGAAATTCCAGTTTCCCAGTGAGAGGAGGAGAAATGTTACTTTGGAGCGGACGGTGGGCTCGGATTCTCCCAGCAGCTTGACCGCCTCACTTTGCGTCCATCACAGTCCCTGTGGAGAGAAGCTCCAGGCCTCCCACTCCCAGGCTGTGTAGCTGAGACACCTGTGTACACAGTATATCCCCACTGGCCTACAACTTGGTCCTCAGGCTGCCAACATCCCAGATATAACTTCTCCAAACCCTGCAGCCTGTTCAGTAATTACAGGGTAGCTTTATGCCCCATCGTGGAGTTTCAGGTGTAAAGATATGAGTCGATCGGCCTGAACCTAAGTCAGCTTTTGCTGAGAGTCAGGGAGTCACGACAGCTGTCTGTTCTGACACTCCTCCAGGTCAATAACATTGAATTTGCTCTTCAGAAGTGGAAAGTTGTTCAAAAAATAATCTAGTTGCTTCAATAGCTGCCAACCAGGAAAGTCGAAGAATGAGATAAGGGTGTGAACTGGTCATCCCAGCCTCCCAGAAAGAAAGAATGGAGCACTTCAGCACGGAGAGGTACAGAAAATTCACTTTACAGACACAGAAAACAAACTGCATGTATGTGTGTGTGTGTGTGTGTGTGTGTGTGTGTGTGTGCTCGGTCATGCCCGACTCTGCGACCCCATGGACTGTAACCCACCAAGCTCCTCTGTCCATGGGGATTCTCCAGGCAAGAAAAGTTGAGTGGGTTTCCATGCCCTCCTTCAGGGCATCTTGTTGACCCAGGAAGCAAATCCGTGTCTCCTGCCTTGCAGGTGGATTATTTACCTTTGAACCGTCAGCGAAGTGCAAAAAAAAAAAAAAAAAAAAAGTACTGATTACGAATAAGAGAGGGGAGGGGAGGGGCAAATTAAGGGCATGGGATTAAGAGATACAAACTACTGTGTATAAAAAAGATAAGCAAAAAAGTACATTGTACATCATAGGAATTATAGCCATTATCTTATAATAGCCTATAACGAAGTACAATCTGTAAAAACACTGAAACAATATGTACTACACTTGAAACTAATATAATACTGTAAACCAACAGCATTTAAATTTTAAAAATTATTATAAAAAAAGCAATAAGTTAACCTTGCAGATAGGTAAAAGGCCAGAACGGGGAGGCAGATGGTGGTGATGGGAAGCTGACGATCAGAATCCAAGGAGTCCCGTGGAAACAATGTTTTCAAATGTTTACAGGACACTTGTTTGCTTTCCAAATTGAGACAGACAGTAACCATTTTTAGTATAAATCCATCCTAAATATTGCATTGGGACATAATTATACTAAAAGATTATTTCTTGTGTATATGAAATGTAAACTTAACTCAGAGTCTTATATTTTTGTTTGCTATATGTCTGACAACACTAGTTGGAAATCCATATAAAAAGGAAACTCTAAATGTCCAGGACCATTCAGCATTAGGAAATATAAAACCATGCCCGCTACTTAAAGCAAAAATAAAAGCAAATGTTGGACAAATATATGGTCAATTGACTTTTTACAATGGTGCAAATACATTTGGACAAGGAAAAGAGGCTGGAACACCTGGATATTTTTATGGAAAAAGTAAAACTTGATCCTTCTTACATCATGCACAATAATTATTTGAAATAGGTCATATACTTAAATGTAAATATTAAAACAATAAAGCCTCTAAAATATAATCATAGGATATCTTTGCAACATGAGGGAAACAGAGATTTCTTAGGATACAAAAAAAGGAATCAAGCATAAAAGAAAAATTGATAAATTGGTGTCTTAGACTGAGTTCCCTAAAGGCAGAACTTGAGAGGGGTCTCTTATGTGATTCATTTATTGAGTGAATGCTTGCAAGAGACATCTGTGAAGAAGTAAAGGAAGTAGGATAAGACAGGAAGCACAGCAAAGAAGTGGGGTCAGCTCCAGTCCAGCCTCTGTCTAATCCTACAAGGAGCCCCGGGACACAAACAGCCCCTCAGTGTTGTCTCACACGGAGGTCAGAGGACAGGCCTTTTGTACTGCAATAACAGCCAGTCATTTGTCTAAGCCACTTCAGAAGAGAGCGTGGCATCCCAGTTATGTCTCGATGAGATGCCTCTTGTTGGCTGAGAACCATTCTCCTGAGAAAGCTATGCCATAAAGCCTTTAGCAACCAACATTCACATAGGCTGAGAATGGGACTATTACCGTGGAGCATCATCAAAGTTAGAAACTTCCAATGATCAAAAGCATCATTAATAAAATGGATAGTCAAGTCACATATTAGAAGACAATATTTGCAACTCATGAGCCTGACAAAGGGCTCATATCCAGAATATACATATATATAAATTCTACAAACTGACACAAACAATTCATATTTTTAAAATGAGCATAGACCTAATATGAAGAAAACCCTCAAGATTCCACACATAAAAAACTGTTAAAATAGTAAATGCAGTGAAGTAGCAGGATACAAAATCAAATGTATTTCTATACTAACAATGAACACTCTGAAAAGGAAATTATGAAAACAATTTCATTTACAATATGTAGTATGGGAGGCAGTGATAAGATGGCGGAGGAATAGGACAGGGAGACCACTTTCTTCCCCACAAACTCATCAAAAGAGCCTTTGAATGCAGAGCAAATTCCATAGAACAACTTCTGAATGCTGGCAGAGGACATCAGGCACCCGGAAAAGCATCCCATTGTCTTCGAAAGGAGGTAAGATAAAATATAAAAGATAAAAATAGAGACAAAAGAGGTAGGGACAGAGATTCGTCCCAGGAAGGGAGTCTTAAAAAAGAGAGAAGTTTCCAAACACCAGGAAACACTAGTCTGGTGGGTCTGTGGCCAGCGTTGGAATCTCAGAGGGCAAATAACCAGAGGAAAATAAATAATTAATTAAAACCCACAAATTAAGTGCCTAACAGCAACTCCCAATGGCGCAACAGCCCAGACGCTTGCATCCCCCACTAGCAAATAGGGGAGGGACAAGGAGAGGGCCGCATTGCTTAGGACATGGACCAGGCCTGAATGCCCTGAAGGCAATCTGAGGGAACTAGCTTGAGATAGCAACCCAGACTGTGGGATAGCTATCCTGTGTTCCCACAAAAAGCCCTAACCACCGCCAGGCACGCTCACAGAACAAAGGACTGAGCAGAGCTAGCCGGCTGTGATCTGGCCCATCCCCTGCCTGAGACGGGCAGACAAGGGCAGCCAGAGCTGGAAGGGGGCGATTGCAGCCCAGAGAGGCCTCGTCTACCAAACTCTAAGGAGACTTTGTTGCTAACCAAGACTTCTTGGGATTCTGGACGGTTGACATCCGCCGGGAGGGTCGCAGCCAGAGATCAGCTTCCCAGAAGAGACACAAGGCACAGCCATTGTACACACAGAAAATCAAGCAGCTGGGACGGGGGAGGGGGGGGGGGGGATAAGTCGCAGCCTTCAACTGGGTGCGACCACGCTCACCAAGGAACTGGTCACCTGAGCTGCTCGGATCGAGGACGGGTGCAAAACGCAGGCCCAACCAAGTCTGTGCCTTTGTGGCATACCCAAGAACCTGAACCTGAGTGGCTTAGACCTGAGAAGTGGCGCACATCACACAGTTCCCGGCAAAGCAACCTATAGTCTGAGCAGTGTAGACTGGGAAAGCACGCACATCGTGAGAGGAGGCAAACCCAGCGTGGCTGAATCACTGTGAACACAGGCCAGTGATATTTGTTTGCAGTGTTCCTCCCTCCCCAAATCACGACTGAACAAGCCTAAAAAAATGGTTTTCACCATTAACCTACATGTTTTATCATTGATGCTGCATAGATGGAGAAGTCTTGAGGCTACTGTAAGAATAAGACTGAAAACTGCCAGAGGCAAGAGGCTTAAGTCCAAATCCTGAGAACATCAGTGAACTCCTGACTCCAGGGAACATTAATCGATAAGGACTCATCAAATGCCTCCATACCTACACTGAAACCAAGCACCACCCAAGGGCCAACAAGTTCCAGAGCAAGACATACCATACAAATTCTCCAGCAACACAGGAACACAGCCCTGAGCTTCAATATACAGGCTGCCCAAAGTCACACCAAACCCATTGACATCTCAATACTTATTACTGGACACTTCATTGCATTCCAGAAAGAAGAACTCCAGCCTCACCCACCAGAACACTGACACAAGCTTCCCTAACCAGAAAATCTTGACAAACCACCTGTCCAGCCCCACCCACAGCAAGGAACCTCCACAATAAAGAGGAACCACCAATTGCCAGAATACAGAAGGCCCCCTAAACACAGCAATATAAACAAGATGAAAAGGCAGAGAAATACCCAGCAGGTAAAGGAACAGGATAAATGCCCACCAAACCAAATTAAAGAGGAAGAGACAGGGAATCTACCTGAGAAAGAATTCCGAATAATGATAGTGAAAGTAAACCAAAATCTTGAAATCAAAATGGAATCACAGATAAATAACCTGGAGATAAAGACCAAGAAGATGTAAGAAAGGTTTAACAAGGTTTAACAAGAACTAAAAGAAAAGAGTCATATATAATGGATAATGCAATAAATGAGATCAAAAACATTCTGGAGGGAACCAACAGTAGAATAATGGAGGCAAAAGATAGGATTAGTGAGGTAGAAGATAGAATGGTAGAAATAAATGAAACAGGAAAAAAGAAAAATGAATATAAAGAAATGAGGACAACCTCAGAGACCTCTGGGATAATGTTAAACACCCCAACATTTGAATCATATGAGTCCCAGAAGAAGAAGACATAAAGAAAGACCATGAGAAAATACTTGAGGACATAATAGTTGAAAACTTCCCCAAAATGGGGAAGGAAATAATCATAAAGTCCAAGAAATCCAGAGAGTCTCAAACAGGATAAACCCAAGGTGAAACACCCCAAGACACATATTAATCAAATTAACAAAGATGAAACACAAAGAACACATATTAAAAGCAGCAAGGGAAAAACAACAAATAACACACAAGAGGATTCCCATAAGATAATAGCTGATCTTTCAATAGAAACTCTTCAGGCCAGGAAAGAATGGCAGGACATACTTAAAGTGATGAAAGAAAATAACCTACAACCAAGATTACTGTACCCAGCAAGGATCTCATTCAAATATGAAGGAGAAATCAAAAGCTTTACAAATAAGCAAAAGCTGAGAGAATTCAGCACCACCAAACCAGCTCTGCAACAAATGCTAAAGGACCTTCTCTAGACAGGAAACACAGAAAGGGTGTATAAACTTGAACTCAAAACAATAAACTAAATGGCAACGGGATCATACTTATCAATAATTACCTTAAATGTAAATGGGTTGAATGCCCCAACCAAAAGACAAAGACTGGCTGAATGGATACAAAAACAAGACCCCTATATATGTTGTCTACAAGAGACCCATCTCAAAACAAGGGACACGTACAGCCTGAAAGTGAAGGGCTGGAAAAAGACATTCCATGCAAACAGAGACCAAAAGAAAGCAAAAGTAGCAATACTCTTTCAGATAAAATAGGCTTTAAAACAAAGGCTGTGAAAAGATGCAAAGATAGACACTCATAATGATCAAAGGACCAATCCAAGAAGAAGATATAACAATCATAAATATATATGCAACCAACATAGGAGCACAGAAAAATGCTAACAGGTATGAAAGGGGAAATTAACAATAACACAATAACAGTGGGAGACTTTAATACCCCACTCACACCTATAGAGAGATCAACTAAACAGAAAATTAACAAGGAAACACAAACTTTAAATGATAAAATAGACCTGCTAAGTCACTTCAGTAGTGTCCGACTCTGTGCGACCCCAGAGATGGCAGCCAACCAGGCTCTGCCATCCCTGGGATTCTCCAGGCAAGAACACTGGAGTGGGTTGCCGTTTTCTTCTCCAATGCATGAAAGTGAAAAGTGAAAGTGAAGTCACTGAGTTGTATCCAACTCTCAGTGACTCCATGGACTGCAGCCTACCAGGCTCCTCCATCCATGGGAGTTTCCAGGCAAGAGTACTGGAGCGGGGTGCCATTTCCTTCTCCTACAATAGACCAGTTAGA